>JAQISU010001244.1:7907500-8112500 GCA_029339505.1 Unio delphinus
GTCAATAGATGTCTATAAGATTTTATTCGAATTAAATTAATTGGATGCTTAACAATGTCAAAATTTTGACGGAAAAAATATGCAAAATTTCATATGTATACTTATACAATTTAGCAAATAAATTATATATTTCTTTTTATTATTGGTGTTCTTAATCATATGCGACTGATATCATTATCATCATCGTCATCACCATTATGATCATCATCATGTAGTGGTTGGAGTATGTTAATATTTGTAGCAGTTATGAAAGGTAATGTGATATATATTTTGTATATCACAACTATATATAATTATAATATTATATAGTTGTGATATATATATATATATATATATATATATATATATATATATAATTACGTGTAATCAATCTCAATATATTTTAGTAAAAATGAAAATTTACTTTTGATACAATTTAGTGAAAATTTCAATCTGATTACTGTTACTAGAATTTCTGTCCTAATAGTTGTATTGGTTTAATGCCATTTTCAGAACATGATTGATTATTCAAATTATATGCAAATTAAATTCTATGTAAGCATATCATTTGCTGATATTCAGTAGTATACAGTACTGTAGACCTTTAAAAACATGGCTGTCATGTATTGCGTGATTAGTTCCTAAATCGAGACATTCGATTATCTTTCTATTTTCATTCTGAACAGAGTAAGTAAAGTAGGCAGCAAGACATCTGGATATATACTTGATCTGTTCAGGCGGAGGGACTCAAACACAGCACTTGTAGAAACTAATTCCATAGCAACTACTTCCATAGAAACGATGTCCTTTATTGAGGTGAAGGAGATCTCTGGAGGCAACTTATTAAATGTTGTATAATTAAACATTCGTTTTTTGCTTGGGGCGCTCTGTACGAGTTTACTTTTAACCTGTTCATATTTAGACCTTGTAACAACTTTTAACCTGCTCATATTTTGACCTTGTAACAATTAACCTGCTCATATTTTGACCTTGTAACAACTTTTAACCTACTCATATTTTGACCTTGTAACTCGTTTGGACGCTCTCTGTTTATTGAAAACGTGTAAACGTTTATTTTAATCTTCGCATCCGAAGTAGCTGTCGAAGTAAAATGAGCTGGCATTTTATTGCACGCGGTTTCCATCATTCTCAAAGTACAAGTCGCCGAGGCTGACAACTGTGAAAATATATAATTCGAGATACAGAGTTTTGCTCTCTCTCTCTCTCTGTCTCTCTGTCTCTGTCTCTGTCTCTCTGTCTGTCTGTCTGTCTGTCTGTATGTCTGTCTGTCTGTCTCGATCGATCGATCGACAGATCCTCGCCCGAGTCATACCAAAGACTTACAAAATTGTTACTAACAGCTGCCCCTCGCTTGGCGCTCAGCATTAAGAGGTTAGTCTTAGGACTGGTCGGCCTGGTGTCAGGATCATGTGATTGGGTGGGGCATCATACTACATGTCTGCTGCATGATGCCTCAGTGCTAATAGACATCGCTATAAACTACCTCACTGCAGCCATCGTAGCGATATGACTGAACAATTGTTAAAGCTACATTACAAATCCTAAACAAACAAACAAACAAACGAACGAACAAACTCTGTATATCTCTGTCTCTCGCTCTTTGTCTCTGAATGTCTGTCTTTCTGTCTCGGTCTCTGTCTGTCTGTCTCTCTCTCGCTCTCGCTCTCTCTCGCTCTCGCTCTCTCTCTCTCTCTTTTTCTTTCTATCTTTCTTTCTTTCTTTCTTTCTTTCTTTCTTTCTTTCTTTCTTTTGACCGCTCCGGTTTCCTGGTGGTTAGAGCGTCCGCTGCGGAAGCGGGAGGTCGTGGGTTCAATCCCGGCCGAGTCATACCAAAGACTTACAAAATTGGTACTAACAGACGCCTCGCGTGGTGCTCAGCACTAAAAGGGTAGTGTTAGGACTGGTCGGCCTGGTCTTAATGTGATCATGTGACTGGGTGGGACATCATGCTAGACTTCACTATAAACTGCAACACTGCAGATATCGTAGCGATATGACTGAACAATTGCTAAAGCTACGTTACAAATCCTAATCAATCAAACAAACAAAACAAACTCTCTCTCTCTCTCTCTCTCTCTCTCTCTCTCTCTCTCTCTCTCTCTCTCTCTCTCTCTCTCTCATACACACACACACACACACGCACACACACACACTTATGGTAAAATATATCAGCAGCTTGGTTATAATCGCTAATTCAGGGCTGCGTAAGCAAAACCGCATGTCTAAATTCATTTAATATCATTTTCAAATATCACAATCATCATGAGGTCAAGGTCACATTTTATTACATCCATGAGTTGTCCTAATTGAAAAGTAGTCTTATTAAAAAAAAAAGTCATTCTGTTTGAGTAAAACGTTGTATGAGACTTAAAGAAGTACGAATTTTAACCATATAGTTTAAAATGTGGATGAATTACGGTATTTATAGGGTCTAATGGAACATCATCACAAAAACACGAATCTAATACAAATGAAATACCAAGTTCACTAACCATCAAGTATATATTAAAAGAAAAGAAAAACGAAGATGTATCCTTCCAATTAGATTAATATTTAATCCTCTAGAATAAATGATACAATTTAAATATGTTGAAATCGTTTCAAAACTAAATGAAATGAAACAGTAAATAGAATGCTTTTATAATCCTTTATAAATAACAAAAAAATATTTAAAAACCATATTTTATTAAATTCCTGTTTGGTCCGTATTATACATCATCAAAAATCTTCGACTAAATTTGTTTGGTTGAATGCAAAAACATTGTTTTTCATACAAAAATATATTTAAAGACTATTTTAAAAGCTCCAAAAAATAAAAAAAGTAAAAAATAAAAAAATAAAAAAATAAATGAAGAAACATCTTTACATAGTGTTACGTGCTTAGGCTCGAATAAACAGTAACATAGAAAGAGTGAAAATAACAAGCTTGGAAAAACTTAATAAACAATTTACTGAGCATAAATATTTTCCAGAAAAGTAAAATAAACTTGCGGTTTTAAGAATCAATTCCCAAAATTAATCCCAAAAAAACTCAAAATATAATCCACTAGTGAAATTGCAAAAGTCCTGGTAATAAAATGTCCAAATTATTCCCAGTTCGAATCTTAGTGAAGCATCCAAGATGGAAGACGATGTCACGTGATGAAGTCAGTTCTGGTCTTATGAAATTCAATGAGCACAATTATTTTCCAGATAAATAACAAAACAAATCCTCTTGATCCAAAATCCAAACGAAATAAAATAGTTTCCAATACAAGGAAATTTAAAATAACTCAAAACGACACAACTTAATATTCTAGCAGCCCAACTTCTACTAAATAGTCCGCTCCAAAACATTATTTATATACCTGGTTTTACGTAGACAAGGAAGGGGTCACATGATCTTCTAGAATCTTTAAGAACAAATTTACGTTCAAAAGATCTCGTACAAACCGTATGACCCAACTAAAAATAGAAAAATGTTTATAACAAAGCTCCATAATGTCCTTGGAATCAACCAATCATTTTAAAAGCTTGTTTACAACGCTGAAGCCAGGTCAGAAATGAGGTCAACACCTGGTGTTTATTCTTAGAGTATATGTCATCCCACTTTCTAAAACAAATATCTCCCAATGAATGAATCTTAAACTTAAAATGTCAAACAATTAAAATAACAAATAAATGACCCAAATCAAATACACGTAGCAATAACAATAACAATAATGCAAGTGGTATGTTTAAGTTTATCTTTTTATAGGGAAAGTACCAATGGGGAGTAAATCTTGCTGGAAAGAATTTATAAGAAATACCAATATAATGCATAAATGTCGTAATATATTTATACGGTGTGTAAGAGGTATAGATAACCTAGTGGCATGCATAATTGAGTATCATTATATCCTTATATGTTTCAGCTTCAGAGGTCAAGAATAAGGCTAGGTGTTTAGAGAACATGTATGTCATAAAGCCCTTCACTTGAGTGGTAGCATTCTGACGCGTATCATATATTATAATTAGTTTAATCCGTATGTAATTTGTTTGTCCTTGATAGGTTAATTCCGATCGAAAACGAGCATATTATTGTGTGTCTGTCTGCAAGGGTGTGAGACTACGGACATAACGATTTCGTATCCCAGAAGGTTATTGTAGCAGAAGGGGTAAAGAAAAAAATACTTGCACACCAATTTACGAAGATTCGTAATATAAATTGTAGACTTCTATTGTTGGAAAATTTTTTGGGGTAAAAAATGTTTTGTTAATTGCTAAATGTCAATTGTTGGTTGGTTTATTGTTAGTTGTTTGAATAAAAAATATTGTGTTTTGAAACAAAAAGGGTTTGTCGTTTGTTTTCAATTTTTATCAATATCCATAATCTTTGACTTCACTTTATCCCTCACTCTAAAATCAACTATCATAACGATCCAACACAACAAAATCGTAAGGATGTTTTCTATCACGTCCGCGCTTGCGCCATATAAAGCAAAACAGTATCCAATCAGTCGCAGTGAGCAAGCAAGCAGCACACATCATGTCGACAGAGACCACACTAGCGATGGAAGTAGTACCAGAGCAAGCCCTAAGAGCTATTTTCAGCCTTGGGCAGCTCAAGGCAAATAGTTGGAGCCTCAGAGCGGCGGGGTATAGAACCTCCCTACTGCTTATTTGGGAAAAAACAGCAAAATTAAAGGACAGAAGAGGGGAGACCAAGTATAGAGGACCACGAGGTCGACCACGGCGGCGGCGGGAAACCGGTGCACGCCGCCGTCCACCACCCTCCACCTGAAGTTCCTACAATACAGAGCCCCAAGACCCAGATAGAGCCAACTACTATACTGGCGGGACCCACTGCGGAATTTCAGGACTTTCAAGATCAAATAGCGGTGTTATCGCATCAAATTCGGGTGCTACTTAAAGCAACGGGAGCAGAGACGGAGGATGTTGCCACGTCACCCATAATAATTCCAGCACCTGAACCGCTGCCACCACCACTGCCACTAGCCCCTAGTAAAAAAAGTAAAGGAAAGGGGAAACAGGGGTGGGGATGACTATGCCATTTTCATCCAACCCTATACCTAAATCTCCAGGCTTTGCAGTGAACCTGGAAGAAGAACGAGGGGATACTACCACCACTATCACTACCACTCCAGGAGGCGCATGGGAGACTCCGGTGAAAACGACGAGGATGCCCAAGAAGACCAAGGATGAGCTTATGGGAAAGCTGTGCAGGGAGCTGGGACTGCAAAAGCTTGTCACGAATAAGCGGAAAGCGGCAAGCTATATCTCTGCAGTCTCCTACATTGGATACCGCGCACTGTATGACGAACCCCCACTGGCTCATCAATGGGAATTCGCATGCAAGATCCTTCAGCGCCACTACCTGGAGGCCTACCTGGAGAGGCCCCTATCTCACCTACTGGATGGTGCCCAATACCTTGCTGAACTTCACAGCATTGACTTCCCACCTACTCGGAGAGAAGAAACCAAGACAGCACACAGACTGGTTGAGATAGAGGACGAACGTGGGAGATACCTCTACGTACTATATCAGCCCTTCTAAGGGCTATGTTCAATCACTGCCATTATAGGGTTCTCATTTGGTTACGAGTAATCCTTTTTGAACAACCACCGTGGCCCTAAAAAGATACATTTGACCTCATAGGTACCTACGCCAACAATTCATGACCAAATATACCTAACAGTGACTTCACTATTATATGTCGCTTAGACATATTTATTTCTTTAAATTTGTTAGGGATTCTATATATGTACGCTAATGTACTAGCAAATTTCGGACGATACGATAATAAATAATAATTCTTCGACTTAGATATTTGACGAATTGCACTGGTGGCTAACACATTATTGGGAGTTAGGTTGTCCATTCTACAACTGGACTGAATTTGACATATTACACGACCTTTTCGTTTCAGGTGTGGACGGCGTGCGTGGCGTGCTGTCCTGCTTTTTGCGTACTCTTTGTGTGTGTGCTGGCAAGCCATCCGAGACCTTTTACGCCTTTTCCTCGACCGGCTCACCATAATTACTAGCAATGTGAGAAACTATTTTCTCTCGCTACCAGTGCTTCTGCACAATCCGATTGGTTGATAGGGTGGGTGTGTGTGGGTACTATTCCTACCCACCCAATGGGCTTCCAACTCTTCCGATAGTTACTCTTTAGTAATTCGGAAGAACGCCTAAATTAACAAAGTGCACTAGTATGCACATAAACGCCCGAGGGGGGGGGGGAGTAGCGACCCCTCCCCGAGGGACAATAAATGTCTGCCGATATGGCAGATATAAAAGTGGCCCAAATGACCCTAAGTGGCCGGTGGTCACTATAAGCCACAAAGTAGTAGTAGTAGTAGTAGTGTGACCATCAATTATTGACTCGTCCACCTACGAAGATGTTTTCAAGACTGGCTAGGCTGAACTCTTACGTAAATTTAAATCGTGTCAGGCAAAATCTGATACCAGAACCTAAAGAGAATGTCAGAATGTTGAAAGTGACCGAACAATGGATAGAAGACCTATACAGAGAGTAAATTAAGAAGGATAAAGAATAATGGATGGAGAAGTTCAGACTTCAGAAGTAACAAAGAGAGCAGAGATCAGCAGTGGCAACAGCAGCAAGAGCAACAGCAGAAGCTAGACAGAGGATTTGTGGTTTGCCGTGTCTTCGTTACGAAAGAGTTCTCCTTCTCTTTCCGAAGAAGCAGGCCATATCCAGTGGGATAGCCTGCAGCCAGACGGGGACAAAATTTTAGACAATAAAAGATTTTCAAAAATCCCCATCCACAAAAATAGCCTTTTTCAGGGCTACCCAATACTCTAGCAATGAGATACTAATTAAATTGACAATTCTAAATTAGTAAGCTAAAACGTACATGTGGTAGTTTCCGTTAAAATAATTATCATTTTTGTGTTATACATTAAGAACATATACTACTTTACAGAGAGTACTTTACACTCGTTTGAAAACGTGGTCGATTGTCTGCCTTACATGCACGGAATTAAAATATGTAATACAAAATGTAATACACGTGTAAAAAGTCACGTTTGGAGTCGTCTTAGAACATTACTATAGCTTTGCTTCTTGTTGATAAGGGCCGTCGAACGTTATACTTTTATCCCGTAACTCAATAACACAATTTAATTTACAGGTACTGATTAAGCACGCATCGCTCTATGAGAATCGTAAAACAAGGACATTTCTTGCATGTTAAAATAAATTGTATTGCTTTGGATGATGCAGGTTAAGTAAATCAGCTATAATTACCACCCCCACCCCCCAGCACCCACCCCCAAACAAAACAACATAAAATCCTAGCCGACCTCTACCAATAATTCGCAAAATATTCTTTTCACGTACTATTACGAGAAACATGTCGCTATCACAGCGACCTTTACAAGGTCAGATTCATCAATTTCATCGACGCACTAACTTTGTCTCTCTTGTTATCAGTTTAAAAAATATAACGATAGCAAATTTCTCAGGTTAAAATCCTATTACGATTTCATGCAGACATGACTAGATGCAACATAGTTTAACTTTGCAGTGGGCGCTGGCGAACGGTTAGCATATGTTGATACAGACCTATAGCGGCTAATTCCAAAATGTCAAGTCCATACTGGAGATGGACTAGGAAGGGTCAGACGGGACATAGTATAAGGAAAAAAGAAAACCCCTCAGAAAATTACCAGCCGTACCCAGAAATCGGCATATTGATAATTCGAGTATAGGACATCAGGATGAAAAACACATGACATCTTCATTATCGAATCATATATCAATGATGAAATAAATTCTTTGTTAGCGATAACTTTAAGAATAAAAAGACATTTTAAACATCATCTTGAAGCCCATTGTTCAATATAAATCTAGTTTTAATATGCAATAAGAAAGGAAACGACAGGATTGATTACAAATATATCTAAACTGTTTCAAGGGTGCTTGTGGTAGCTCGTATTTGCTTCATATAACATATTTTTGGCAATCAACTTTTTGAAAGGCTTTCGAGAAAGGTGTGTTTAAATTTAAAATTTTTGTAGATAAGTTGAAAGTTATATCCAACCTCAAACACGATCTAAAATAGAGTGCATAGTTGAAATGACATGTCACTCACGTTATCGATCTATTTCACCGTGTGCATAAAGACCATTTATACGAACACGCATGCACGCTCGACTCTCCCTTAAAAAAAGATCGAGTGGACTAAGGCCTAGTGGAAAGGCTTACATGTATTAGATTTATTAGGTTGTTAACATGGTTTGTGATTTATTCGATAATGAAGTAGTCAGTTGTTGCCTGGGATTCAATTCATGTAATAGAGCCCTTCATTCTTACGTCTCTCTTATGTGTAACACTGAGGGATGAAATGTACACGTGTTCAGCAATATGGATTGTATTACACTCGAAACTACTTTTTGCTCCATAATTTAACACGACTAACCGAGGGATTTCCTAATGCTAAATGAAATAACGTGTATGTTCTTTCATTATAATAGTCCAAAACACTTCGTGGAATCCAATGAGTGAAATCAAATATGTAGTCATCTGTAATTCCAATTACACATCAAATAATTAAGAAGACCCCGTGAAACAGTCAATAATATTTAATTTGACTTTGTTCAGTATATCATTGATTATAATGATGTATTCTGTTATATTTTGCCCTTTCACAAGATCAGTCATCTGTAGTTTGAAGAAGTTCTAGCATCTACTTTCTTCCTATGAGGACATCAACGATATAGTTCCCCGTATAATTTGTAAAGTAGTGTAATATGCTTTGAGCACGCATAAACAGAAAATACCAATTCAACAGTTTCGGATCAATCCAAGTCAATGCCTCTAGTTATTAATCTGATCATGGCGATGAAATCAGACAGCTCGTTGTAAATTGTATACAAGAAATCGTTCTAACTCAAACTACAGGGTTGGTGAAAGCTTTGTTAAAGTTAAAATACCCAATCGCTTGCGCAACTAACCACTACGCCTGATACGAGGACGAGTCTATAATTATGTCTCCATTTAAAAGAGCAGTTGGAATAGTTGACTCCAACAGTGGGTAAAAACGTGCACTAATAATTGTATAAGTCATGGTATAACAAAGTGTTTACTTGATGAATATCTTCTTGTATATCATATCATCGAAATAAACGAGAATAATTTCTGTCAAATTGTTATGTCATATATATTCCACATGGGTTATAATTTGTAAAGTTCAAATGATCAACAACTCTTAAAACAATAGACACAATGTCGTAAGAAAATCTTCAGTAATGAACATAACATGCAAATATTGTCAAAACAAAACTTTGACAACTCATGGGTTAGCTGCGCTCTCAAAATATATATCTCTACTGCAAAGAATGAGCACAAATGGACCAAACCGCACGTAGCAACATGCTTTGTCGATATGCGCATCGTTCGCACAGAGATAGTAGGTGAAACACGTTTCATCACAATCGATTAAAACAACGCGTTATTATCCCATTTTGCTTGACTAGTTGATCTTTTTAGGATATTACATATTATATATCCAGTTCTAATGAAAAACCTGTCAAAAACTCTAGCAAATATTTTTGGAAGCACATTTATTTATAATAATGACCATTTTCACTTAATGACCATTTTCCCATAATGACCATTTTCCCATAATGACCATTTTCCCACAATGACCATTTTCCCTTAATGACCATTTTCCCATAATGACCATTTTCCCATAATGACCATTTTTCCATAATGACCATTTTCCCATAATGACCATTTTCCCATAATGACCATTTTCCCACAATGACCATTTTCCCATAATGACCATTTTTCCATAATGCCCATTTTCCCTTAATGACCATTTTTTCATATAATGACCATTTTCCCATAATGACCATTTTCCCATAATGACCATTTTCCCACAATGACCATTTTCCCATAATGACCATTTTCCCATAATGACCATTTTCCCACAATGACCATTTTCCCATAATGACCATTTTCCCTTAATGACCATTTTCCCTTAATGACCATTTCCCTTAATGACCATACTCAATACAGCAAATCTACCAGCAACCATGAGACTAGCTGTGCTTACACAGTTGTGTCAAATGGACGGGCACACAAAATCGTCCGAATCCCACTTTTGAGATTGAAATGCGATTGATCGTTATTCCAAAGCTGATAATTTTTCAATTTGCAGTGCTTTTGGTATGCCGATAGTGCGATTGGTGGCATAACACTGCATGTCTCGCGCGCGCTTCATTGTTGTTTTGCTTGGTTAATGGTCAAAGTTGAATGCAGCTTCCACTCATTGATTGATATATAGGCATGACTACATGCATTTAACACATTCACACAATTGGCCTTATAGCCATGATTGCGCCATGTTGCAGCAGACAATATAATCATTCCTAATCTTATCACTGATATTTCCTGATCCGCTCACCAGTCATACTTATATTTAATAAAAAGCATGATCAAATGCCCAACAAAATATCTAACTGGTGCTATTTGGTTTGATCGGCAAAGGTAATGATAACTAAATATTCAATTTATCTGTATTCGAATGCAAAGTTTACGGAAATGCGTCTATGCTGCATTTTCGGTACGTTGTGCACGGTACAAAATCGATTTGATATGTTTTAACTTGTACCTGGGCCATATTAATGGCACATGTGAATATCCCATAAATTACAATATTCAAGCACAGACTTGAACTAGATTGAATAAATAGTAGCTATTGATACTTGATAAGGAAACCAAAGCCAAAATTGTTCACATCCTGAATTTAATCTTGTTTCTTTGTCCATAAACGTATAAGACAGAATTAAGCATTGCACAAAATGTATGTAATCCAGTCTTTGTTATCAGAATAGCCAGAGAAAATTAGAAAACGGAAGTCAAAGGAGACCTTAATGAAAAGGTAAGAATGTTCTATAATCAATTACGTATTCGGCTCTTCATTATATGTATGAATGGTTTTTGCTGATAATTTAAGGATTGATTTTTAATTATGTTCACTGAACCGAAACCACTCTGTGCAAAATGGATGATAAATGAAGCGTATCATTTAAGCTTGGTCAGCCTTATTTATTTCAGTGAACGTAAAACTCTAGGTTGATAACTCATATATATTAAATACTAAATAAAGATTTTTTAAACATGTACAAAATGGGCTATTTTAACCTTGTTTAATTAACAATGCTCGAATACATGCAAAAGGTATATTCTGAGATTTGTTGCTGCTTTATTTTCATCATTTTTTTAATTATACCTTTAAACATTATATGATGGTATTGCCGTCGTTAGTGATGAAATCTAACATTATGTCAGCGCCACTTGCGCATAGTTTGCATTTTATTCTATCCTAATGTAGAGAAAAGAATGCCAGTAGGTGGCGCTAAATTTATATTCCTTAGTTTTCGGATCATACAGGTATAATCAGAAGAAATTAAACAAGTCTGACCACTGCAATTGCTGGAAATCGTAATGAAGAAAGAAAGGAAAAATTATTAATAGATTCCATACAATATTGAATGGATGTGGTTTACCATTTTAAATGACCGACTTCCATAACTATACAATCTCACAAAAGGTAACCTTGCAGATCATGACAAAAACAGTTTTTAAGACCTCGTTAAAGTTTGGAAAGTCCAGTTGCTTAGAATAATTTCAGTTCAGCGCGAGAATAAATTAAACCTTTCAGTAGCGGAATGAATAATGTGCGATAGCCTAAATTTATATTTACTCGTATTTATATAGATACCGTCACCAAGTTAGTCTGGAGTACGATTATAGAGGGTAACTCAGATACCGAATTGAAACAGGATATTGGCAATTTGTGTGACTACGTCTCACCTTAAAGAAATGGAATGTTTTTGTTTCAATGCGATCAATGAATGTATAATAATATGATATAAACTACACTGATTAAAGTTATCAATGGCCATACGTTGAGCAAGAGATAAAGACATTTGCTCAGTGCATACCCTGATGACTATCACAATAACGTGGGTGGTCGGAGATTAGTCAGAAGTCGTCGAGCTGTCAAATAAATTCCAATACGTGAATTAAATAACCACATGTGAAGATAATATCATAATGTTATCGCATGTACATTTGTGGCAAGATATGTGGATCAAAAGATGTAGTGACTGTTTTCCATGAAGACTGATGTGGTTTTAAGTCACAAGAGAAGACAATAATGCCGAATTTAGTTGATTTGTTTCTAAAACTTACTCAAAGAATTCGTTTCCAAGCATTGTAAAGGTTCTCGATATAGCAAAGATTTAGTAATTCATACTTTCAAGAAACATATGATGCATTCATTAACTTCAGGAATTTTAAAATGTATTTGTTCTCAGTGAAATATGAAATAGTTATGTTTGTCTACTTCTGCTTGTTGTTATGTTTGAATGGATTTCACTCAGGTAAAAACAATCAGTTTCAGTGTTTGATATATCCAAGAAGTACTCAAATAGTGACGTGGGACTGTCCATCCACAAACATTTCTTTAAGGAATCTTTATATTTCCCAAAGATTTGAGGGTTCACACGCATTGCCTCGGTTTAGTCATAATATGCCTAGTTCTGGTACCATGCCTCGTTTATAATCAAAGGAGAATTCCTACAGGAACTGACTAATAAATATACACGAATTCAGCTCAATTATTATCTCCATTGAAATTTGCTACCGCGTGGGAGTACTCATATTTCTTAAGAATTGTCGTATACCTAAAGACCTTGATCGTTTCACGTGTTAAAATTGATATTCAGAGTCCAGGATGTCGTACTAACGATTATTTATAACAATGTTTGACATCAGTAGCAGAATTGCTTGAAAATTCCCCGAGCATTCTGAAGAATGTTATCGGTTTTAAGATCGGGCATATACAGAAGGTACATTAAACTTTATCCAAAAGGCCACAGCAATCGGTACGGTTATATTCGTATTCTACAGCATCCAGTATAACATCGGAACCCTGATTATCAAAGCTGCCAACACTTTGCTATGCTTTCATCATTCTAGTGGACAAGCACTAGATAGGTTTAGTTATTTCAATGCCAATATTATATTTAGGGACTTTGTTTTAATCTAAATCAGACATGAGTTTATTGCGAATTTTGTTAAGGTCCCCTTATGCATTCTGTTTAAACCCTCTTGTCGCAATTTTATGACATTAAATGACTTGAAAAAGTTTTGTAAGCTGTACCCATATATCATCATTATTATCATCATCATCATTATCATCATCATTATCAGTCTCACCGCCTCAGTATAACGCGATCTTGCATTGTTGTAAATATTTAGTGTCTTTTCCAAAGGAATGAAGATATTTTCACTGGTTCCGTTGCAAGTAGTTGCGTCTTACGTGTACGTCCAAATTGTCTGGGTTGAAGATTAAATAAATAGTAGCAACACATAATATAAAAATCTGTTATGACGATTTTTATGTTGGAGAGAGTATAGATATACTAAATTCGAGATATACTTTTCAGAGCTTTCATTTACCAATCAGATGTAATTTCGTTTTGAGAAAAACAAAGTATAGAAATAGTGAAACTTTTCAATAGTGAAAATAAAAAATAAAAGTACCAGTGATGCAATTTACATGTTATATTATATTATATTATATTATATTATATTATATTATATTATATTATATTATATTATATTATATTATATTATATTATATTATATTATATTATATTATATTATATTATATTATATTAGATATATATATATATATATATATATATATATATATATATATATATATATATATATATATATATATATATATATTGTATTGTGCGTTGGTTTATATCGATGATTATATGATGTGTAAATTCTAGTATGTAATTGCCCTTCGTACGTAACTGAGAGTAGGAGTTGGGCCTACGTGAGTAATGTTGTAAGTTTTTGCTATTTTGTAAGCAACATAAAATTAGTTAATTCTTAAATACCATCATCATCATCATCATCATCATCATCATGTAACCCAAGAAGTCATTGGGACAAAACAGATGACGTCACCACCAATTCTCTTCATTTTTCTTTGTTATGGACTGCATTTTGGTAATCCCGAAACACTATACCTGTCCCGTATTTAGTATTGTCTTTTCACCTCTTTTATGTGTGTCTATTTTTTCACAACCTCTCACAATGAATTGCCAGATTGTTTTTGCCAGCCCAGATCGTGAGGTATGACCATACCACTTCAATTTGCGTTTTTTTTTTTTGCTCTATCAAGGTTGTCGAGAAGTTTTTTTCGTTTTGTCCAATGACAAAATTTATACTGTTGTGGACCCTTTGGTCGGTTACGTGATGAATGTATGAACTCCCCAAGATCTTGATATTTGATTGTAGATTATATATTAAAACTATTATTTATGGAGGTATGTGAGTTTGAATTCAGAACATTGGTACTCCCTTTCGGAAAACATGGTCTACCTGCCTGTTTAAAAGTATCTTGGTAAAATGAAAGTAAACAGAAATGTTCGGAATAATGAGTAATGCGACATAGAAAATGTGCCTATTTATACAATGCTGTTTAGTTCCGAATTACTATTTCAACAACTTAATATTAGTCTCAATGGAGTCAATTTTGTTTGTGTTTTGTTGATATGCTATTATATTCCTTTAATTAAAATTAGCCAATGAAATTATAAAATGCTCATTGGTACAATCCTATTCTGGAATGTTGTAAATTCATTTGTGGACATTGTGGATTTCATTGTGATACATCAAAGCTATTGGCTTGTTATAACACCTGACCCTGATAGAACACAACTGTAACATGTCATAAAGCTTTTAGGACTAATGAGTATTTATTTCACATTAGTTTTAAAGATCACTTCGTATTTTAGGGGATTCTCTTTCTGTTTAAAGTTTTATTAAATGTGTGGTTTTCACTTATTTCTGTTGCATAATTTAAGGACATACAATCGTAATAACATAAACTAGATAAAACTTGTATTTCACAGAAGGAAATGAATTGGGGAGGGGTGTGTGCTGGAGAGAGTTTATAAGATAGTACTTAATCAAGGCACAGGGAAAATTAATATAATACGCAAGGGCATTTTGTCAGTACTCTAAACATTTTTTTTATTACGACGAAATAATTTAGTTAAATCGGTTTGCTTTCAATGACATTTGTTTTGTATACTCGCAAATTACTGATCACAGTCCTAAAGTAAATATTTAATCCTACGTTGGAGTGCCATTAAATCAATGGTCTGTTTCATTACTGCCGTCTTTTTAAAATCTTCTAATGTACCATCGATTCCAGAGTATGTTTGTCTCTTTCTTTCGTTTTTACACTGACCAAAACGTTTCTTCAGTGCTTTTTCTAGATTTGTTTTATTGCTTTAACTAAATGGGCTTACGTCGGCTGTTTCTCTGTTGAACTTATTTCCTAAATCCTAAAGTTGGTTTACATTTATGACTCTACTTGAGTCTTGGTCGATAGTAAATTTGAAACAGATACAAACAAACTCGACTGTTTAGACTTTACCTTTTGAGTGCAAACCAATTATGTAAGACACATACAATTTTCAAGCACTACCTTCAATAGAGACAATCGTGTAAAGTTTAGAAAGAGCATACCTTTGTGGCCATGGATTGGATGGTTTGTTTATGTTTCCGAATTATATTTGATAGAAAACTCAACGAGAGTGGAAAGCTTCTAAAAGCTAGCATTGCCTTATTTGTTCTCAGCTATGTGCACTTACCTTAACAATCTTGTATCGTTTGAGTATTTTAACTAACATGTATACTCTTATTTACCTTAACACTCTTGTATCGTTTGAGTATTTTAACTAATATGTATACTCATATTTACCTTAACACTCTTGTATCGTTTGAGTATTTTAACTAACATGTATACTCTTATTTACCTTAACACTCTTGTATCGTTCGAGTATTTTAACTAACATGTATACTCTTCTTTACCTTAATACTCTTGTATCGTTTGAGTATTTTAACTAATATGTATACTCTTATTTACCTTAACACTCTTGTATCGTTTGAGTATTTTAACTAACATGTATACTCTTATTTACCTTAACACTCTTGTATCGTTTGAGTATTTTAACTAACATGTATACTCTTATTTACCTTAACACTCTTGTATCGTTTGAGTATTTTAACTAACATGTATACTCTTATTTACCTTAACACTCTTGTATCGTTTGAGTATTTTAACTAACATGTATACTCTTATTTACCTTAACACTCTTGTATCGTTTGAGTATTTTAACTAATATGTATACTCTTGTTTACCTTAACACTCTTGTATCGTTCGAGTATTTTAACTAATATGTATACTCTTATTTACCTTAATACTCTTGTATCGTTTGAGTATTTTAACTAACATGTATACTCTTATTTACCTTAACACTCTTGTATCGTTCGAGTATTTTAACTAACATGTATACTCTTATTTACCTGAACACTCTTGTATCGTTTGAGTATTTTAACTAATATGTATACTCTTATTTACCTTAATACTCTTGTATCGTTTGAGTATTTTAACTAACATGTATACTCTTATTTACCTTAACACTCTTGTATCGTTTGAGTATTTTAACTAACATGTATACTCTTATTTACCTTAACACTCTTGTATCGTTTGAGTATTTTAACTAACATGTATACTCTTATTTACCTTAACACTCTTGTATCGTTTGAGTATTTTAACTAACAAGTATACTCTTCTTTACCTTAACACTCTTGTATCGTTTGAGTATTTTAACTAATATGTATACTCTATTTTACCTTAATACTCTTGTATCGTTTGAGTATTTTAACTAATATGTATACTCTTATTTACCTTAACACTCTTGTATCGTTTGAGTATTTTAACTAATATGTATACTCTTGTTTACCTTAATACTCTTGTATCGTTTGAGTATTTTAACTAATATGTATACTCTTATTTACCTTAATACTCTTGTATCGTTTGAGTATTTTAACTAATATGTATACTCTTGTTTACCTTAATACTCTTGGATCGTTTGAGTATTTTAACTAATATGTATACTCTTATTTACCTTAATACTCTTGTATCGTTTGAGTATTTTAACTAATATGTATACTCTTGTTTACCTTAATACTCTTGTATCGTTTGAGTATTTTAACTAATATGTATACTCTTATTTACCTTAATACTCTTGTATTGTTTGAGTATTTTAACTAATATGTATACTCTTATTTACCTTAACACTCTTGTATCGTTTGAGTATTTTAACTAATATGTATACTCTTATTTACCTTAACACTCTTGTATCGTTTGAGTATTTTGACTAATATGTATACTCTTATTTACCTTGATTTTACTTTAATTGTATAATTATCCTTGATACCATTTGACATCGAGACCAATGGGAAACCTTCATATATTATCGCATATATCAATGTGTTTTTTTTTGTGCTATTGTCGCGGGATGGTAATACATATATTTCATGCATAAAATTGTATCATCTAGCCTTGTTTTGTGGCGTTAGTTAGCTTTACTAGTCAGTCAAATCTTTCAATTCCCAGATCGTTACCATCCTCCTTTTACCGCCATTTAAATACCAAAGAATCGATGCAGTCCAGATGAAGAAGAGTCGTGTTTTATCGTAGACAAATGTAACAATATCAAAAGAAATTATATATATATATATATATATATATATATATATATATATATATATATATATATATATATACATATATAATTATTATTATGTATTCGTGTGTCTGATATTAAGAATTTTATTTTCATATTTAGGCCAATTTCATTTTTTTAATTCTCTCTGTCTATATCTCCGTCTGTCTGTCTATCTGTCTGTATCTGTGTGTCTCTCTCTCTTTTAGAATGAACTGATGAACTGAGCTTACCAAGTGTCGTTACTACTAAGCCTTTATAATACATTTATGTTATTTATGTTATCAATAAGAAGGCGGCCAAAAGAAATACACCCAAACAACCATCTTGTAAGTTTCAAGTAATAGCTTTTTAGACTTAGTTCTCCAAATGAGGAATCCAAGTTGGTAAATTGGTAGCGACTGTAGTTAGATGATCTCTTGCTATTCGATATTCAGTACCACTCCTACAATATTGTATGCCTGTTACACTCATAGACAAGTGGTAAGTATTTGTAAGAAGCGATCCGATTACATGTCGGAATAAAGTAGTTTTAATGAATATTTTAATTTCATTCAAAATATTTATGTCTGAAATACATGGATAAATGCGTGTTGATTGCAGCCTGAAAGCTTGTGATAATCGAGATTCGGGTAGAATGTGTTTTGTACCGAAACAGATTGCACTCTGCCATAAAACCGTAGTTTTAATGTAAGATTTAACACGAATTAAAATATTGTAATTAAACTCACAGACGTTGAGATCGTACTAACTCACAGACGTTGAGATCGTACTAACTCACAGACGCTGAGATCGTACTAACTCACAGACGTTGAGATCGTACTAACTCACAGACGTTGAGATCGTACTAACTCACAGACGTTGAGATCGTACTAACTCACAGACGTTGAGATCGTACTAACATTAACAATATTGTCTATACCTAGATGGTAATCTGAAAACAAATTTAAAATGTTTCTAGCGGTTCTGACAAAAATTTGTTTAAAATAGCTATTTCGCAAAACTGATTTTTTTATCGGTAGATCGATAATAATCATTTTCATATTTGCGGTACTGATATTCGGTAAGTTCCAGAAAATGTTGCAAATTTTATCTTAAAGTAAACAAAGTCTATGCTACAGCTTGAATCAATTAATTGTTCAGTCATAAATCGAACGAATGAGATTTTGCGCCGTTTAGAGATGTAAGGATCCAAACTGTAAATACCAGGAAAATGTACAGGTCACAATTTATTTCTTGTTTTTTTGTTTTTTTTTTTATGGTTTAACGCCATTTTTCAGCACAATATATAGGCTATACATGGCGGCCAGTATTAGTGGTGGAGGAAGAAACCGGAAAAACCCCGGAAAGAACCACCGACCCACGAGAAGCTACTGGCAAGCTTTCTCACTTAACTACATTAGATTATTTCTTGTATTTCAGTCTCATTTCGGAATTAATTTTAATGATTTTCACAATAAACCCAAGCAGCGCTAGCCCATCGATTTGCCATTTTTATTTTTAAGATTATGATGGCACAAAAATATTATATTTCATATCTATTACCCAACGTATGTTTTGCCTAAAACACTGGTAAAGTCTTCAAAACAGACAGGCACACGGAGCTACCAAACGTTTGGATAAATGTCTTACGCCTCCTGGAAACACTGTTAAAGTCTTCAACGTAACAGACAAAGGAAGCTAACAAGCGTTTGAATACAAGTCTTATATAGCCAGAATGACAAGCGTCATGAGACTCTTGTTTGCCACGTGCAATATAAAATTATTGAAAAATTTTGTTGTATCAATATATTGTTTATATATGTGTATATGTACATTTATATCTTAGACAAAATATATCAGTGATTCTTGGAAACCATACTATGCATATTTCTTATCACGCGTGAGTTTACTTCACCTTGACATATTTATATCGGCATTTATACTTCATATTTACAGAGGATAGTCACGACTAAAACTCAATATCAAGTATATCGTATGAACAGATCACAGCTGAAAGAGGTTGCATGGTAAAGTTATGTTTCTTTTCTTGTAAGACTTGAGAAGTCTAAGGAAAGGTCCTACTTGTACCTTAAGAATTTAAACCAGAAGTCACGTGGAGAAAATGGAGCAAACAGAGGTAAGACTATCAGCAAGTTTAGTCGTGATAAAATATCAACAAATTATTTTTGTGTTTAAGAAACCGTCATTTTAAAATCCACTACTACCACATAAAACAATACTACATGCATAAAGGGGATGTGCGTGTCTGATTTATATTATTAACGTCGCTTTAGTAATTTTAGGTACAACACGAACATGTATGTAGTGTGGCGGTTGATAGTGATGTCGGGCATTATGAAGCAGACATGAAATATCAGGTCTCAACCAGTCGCAGCATGTTAACGCCATGAAACCAACCAATTCTAACACTAAGCTCTTAATCATGAAATCTAAGCGAGTCAGCTGCTACTACCGTTGTACAAGTTTTTGATTTTATATATATATATATATATATATATATATATATATATATATATATATATATATATATAAAAGAAAGATATTGCAATTTAAAGTCAAGAAAAGAGTGAGGTTTCCAGTAAATATATAAATATATTGCATTTGCAACTTTATACCAGATTAGTGTTGTCATTTTAGCCAAAATGAATTGCCTATCTTAAACATGATTCCGCCCCTCTCTCCCATCTACACACACGGAAACACATTTGACACACGCTTGATATTTTAATGATCCTTACTTCCGGTAGCCATTAAATCATAACTGTGTTTATTTTTATAGCAATATATTAGTTGTCTATATGTTAGCAGCATGAAATGGTATGATGCCAAAAGAATAAACAATACTGTTAAGGGGGGGGGACGGACTGTAATTAGTGTAATCCAAAAGTTTTGAAGAAAATAATATTTTAAAAAGATTTCCTATTATTTAAGGGAATCTCAACGGAGGATGGAGGTAACTATGAAAGACAGACAATAATTACTCACTCCGATGATACTAGAAGAGCCGAAGAGGCTGCCCAAAGGTCTGTCAGATTTGTTCTCTATTATAAATTAAATCTATCACGAGCAAAAGTAGCATAACGTATCAATATATCTTATTTATTTAGCCAATTTTAGTCTTTTTGCATTTCCTTGATGCTTCCGAAAATACATTGCTCTAATAAATTCATACATGAAACTGGCTAACTGAGACAGTTTTATATATATTCTTGAAAATTGTTTCATATAACTGTGGTATATTACATTTATGAATGAAAATGGTTTTCGACAACTGTGATGGAATACAAGTAAACAGTAAAGAAATTACAGACAATTGTTATTTGTATTATTACAATGTTTTATATTTGTTAAAAGAAAAGAATACTGTTGATAGAAATTTTTTATCATCGTGTCTATCTTTCTCCCTCCTGCACCCAACCTCCGCTCTCCATATCTCCATCTTAGTTTTCTGTTTTTCATCGTGGTACATATCACTTCCAGTGAGGAAGAAATTAGCGATGAACAGCATGGAGAGAAACAGACACCAGACCCACCTGTTGTAAAACGACCCCATATTAAAGCTGATGAAGCTGGTGATGTGTAAGTGATTTTTTTATCATTATGGTTTTCTACATTTTATTATAATGAGGATGATGTTATGGTGTCTTACGGAAATGCATCATTTTGAATTTACTATCGTGCCAAGTAGCGTTAAGAATAAACTCATTTCCAAGGTAACACTACGGCAGCCAAATGGTCTGCTTCCATTCTGGGAATAGAAGCATGTTGTAACACAATCGAGCTGACCCTTTGAGACTGGGCAAGGTTTTAAGAAATAACAAATAAGTTCGAGAGTGACAATGACAATGTATGACTAATGACACGAGAAACAACAAACACGAAGGCATATAATATATGAATATAAAACAAATAGGAAATAACGATTTGACTACTGTATCAAACACATGTAGTGATATACTTGTTACAAACTTCATATAAACTTCATGTAGTCAAATACTTGTTGCCAATTTCATATAAACTTCATGTAGTCAGACAAACTACTACATGTATATCAAACACATGTAGTGAAATACTTGTTACAAAGTTCATATAAACTTCATGTAGTCAAATACTTGTTGCCAATTTCATATAAACTTCATGTAGTCAGACACTACTGTCATTACAATTTACATGTAGTCACAATACTACTGTTATTACAAACATGCATATAGTCAAACGATACCGTTATTGCAAAATGTATGTAGTCAAGCACTACTGTTTTTACAAAAATGCATGTAGTCAAACACTACTGTTATTGCAAAATACGTTTAGTCAAACACTACTGGTATCACAAAGTCGATATCACCACACGTGTATCTCCGTGTTGACTCGGTCTGCTTTCCAGCACGGTCACTCTACCCTCCAGACTTATACCTACACTTCGGCACTGAACTGGTGGTTTAAACTCGTAATTGTGCACCAGACGTCCTAATATTCACACGCTCATCCGGCTATTCATACCCAGCGAGCTGAATATGGAAAGGAAACAACTTTAACAATAGTCTGCTTTAATTGTAACTGCTTTAATTGTAACTACTTCTGACAGTTACGAATGGGATAACGTAACCCGCCTGAAATATGACGTAGGAATGGTATGCAATTAAAATAAAAATAGGTTATGCTAAAAAAGTACAACATACATAGTATGTTTTCATGTAGTCATAGTAACGACCAGATCAAATAATCATCTCGCTACCAAATTGCATAGGTCATATCCTCTTAATAAATTGAATTACAGGTATGATAAAATAACGTAACCACATAATACAACAATGAACGTGTTTCACGAAACTGAATATTAATTGTAAACAATGAAAAGAGTTGATTAAAAAACATACAACTCACCCAGCTCTTTGCCCTTTGCCTCAAACTAAGTTAAAATGGCACCTACGCCGATAACTGGAACTTTTAGAGCTTCTCTCTATAGTGGCTGTGCCCTTCAAGATTTCTACCAGATATATATATATATATATATATATATATATATATATATATATATATATATACATTTATGAATGAAAATGGTTTTCGACAACTGTGATGGAATAGAAGTAAACAGTAAAGAAATTACAGACAAATGTTATTTGTATTATTACAATGTTTTATATTTGTTAAAAGAAAAGAATACTGTTGATAGAAATTTTTTTATCATCGTGTCTATCTTTCTCCCTCCTGCACCCAACCTCCGCTCTCCATATCTCCATCTTAGTTTTCTGTTTTTGATCGTGATACATGTCACTTCCAGTGAGGAAGAAATTAGCGATGAACAGCATGGAAAGAAACAGACACCAGACCCACCTGTTGTAAAACGACCCCATATTAAAGCTGATGAAGCTGGTGATGTGTAAGTGATTTTTTTATCATTATGGTTTTCTACATTTTATTATAATGAGGATGATGTTATGGTGTCTTACGGAAATGCATCATTTTGAATTTACTATCGTGCCAAGTAGCGTTAAGAATAAACTGATTTCCAAGGTAACACTACGGCAGCCAAATGGTCTGCTTCCATTCTGGGAATAGAAGCATGTTGTAACACAATCGAGCTGACCCTTTGAGACTGGGCAAGGTTTTAAGAAATAACAAAAAAGTTCGAGAGTGACAATGACAATGGATGACTAATGACACGAGAAACAACAAACACGAAGGCATATAATATATGAATATAAAACAAATAGGAAATAACGATTTGACTACTGTATCAAACACATGTAGTGAAATACTTGTTACAAACTTCATATAACCTTCATGTAGTCAAATATTTGTTGCCAATTTCATATAAACTTCATGTAGTCAGACACTACTGTCATTACAATTTACATGTAGTCACAATACTACTGTTATTACAAACATGCATATAGTCAAACGATACCGTTATTGCAAAATGCATGTAGTCAAACACTACTGTTATTACAAAAATGCATGTAGTCAAACACTACTGTTATTACAAAAATGCATGTAGTCAAACACTACTGTTATTACAAAAATGCATGTAGTCAAACGCTACTGTTATTACAAAAATGCATGTAGTCAAACACTACTGTTATTGCAAAATACGTGTAGTCAAACACTACTGGTATTACAAAGTCGATATCACCACACGTGTTTCACGAAACTGAATATTAATTGTAAACAATGAAAAGAGTTGATTAAAAAAAACATACAACTCACCCAACTCTTTGCCTCAAACTAAGTTAAAATGGCACCTGTCCCGACAGCTGAATACATTTAGAGCTTCTCTCTATAGTGGTTGTGCCCTTCAAGATTTTTAGTCGTGCGCATTAATATATAACTCGCACGTGCTGCGCAAGCAATAAAGGCACGCGATACAACGAAACATTATATTTATAAAAATATTATGGTGCGCGAAACAAGACAGCTTATTTAATAAATAAAAAGTATGGCGGTCTAACTAGGCCATATCGGGCATTTCGTAACACAGGTATGGCTTCTTTTAATGTTGACACTAGTACAAATACCTAACATAATCCACCAATCTCTTTCTATTGACTATTGACGCTTGTAGAGGTACCTTACTTTATATATCTCCCTTTATTACATATTGACGTTAGTACAACTACCATACATAAGACATATTTCACTCGATAGAATTGTGTATATATTTATATAACCCACTCCTGGAAGATGTACCTTAGGTTGTTGCAACGAAGCTTTGACCATGAAACACATAACCTACACAAGATAGTTTCTGCAATGTTTAATACTGGAAGTACACTTCTTGACACGTTAAGTGTGACTTGCACTTTACAGTGCTTGAAAAAAAGTGAGTTATTCCAAGATAAAGCGTGGATGCAATCATATTTACTTTACGCTTTTAATATATAATGTTATTCGCCCGAATATATCTTTTATTATGTAATTATTATTTATTATAAATAGCATTTACAGTCCCAATTGATAGGGACGTTTTCTATATTTTCACCATATCATCATTGTTTGTTTTATAATCTTATCGCTTGTTGGAAATAAATCTTTTTCATAATACCATGTTATCATAGAATCTTTACCTGTGACGCTAGGTAAGCTTATGGTGCAGGTGTGCCGTAAAATCCTCATGCAATCAAATTAATATTGCCGCTCATGAAAACCCCTTACATTATACATCTATCTCTACCTGTAAAATATTGACTAGCCCAAATCTCTTACCTGATTTATCTTTGTCTATTAAATGCGGATACTTGTTCTAATACCATACTTAATCCAACTATTGTTAAATATTGATACTCGTACATACATTCATACATACATACATACATACATGCATACATACATACATACATACATACATACATACATACATACATACATACATACATACACATACACATACACATATATACATACATACACACATATACATACACGCACGCACGCACGCACGCACACACACACACACATACATACATACATACATAGATACATACATATATATATATATATATATATATATATATATATATATATATATATATATATATATATATATATATATAGTAATTTTGCGAGTCTAATATTCACAAAAGAGTGTTTCATTTTTGCTGTTAGATTATAATTACGCGTCGACAAGATGTCACGTGAGCAACTGAAAAGGCGTAAATAGCTTTCAAGCTTTTTCACTTGGTGTAATCGAGTCATTACAAAGGCCCAACACTTTGCACTTTTCATATATAATACTGACTTAAAATTAAACACTAGCATCATCACGATCCGTCACTTCCGATTAGACCAGTGCCAGCCTTGGACTTTCCGGAAAGATGGCTGCTGTCGCTTAACCAGCTTGACGCAGCTCTTCCGTTTTTGTGCTGTCTCTCATGATATTTGTGCTTGTTGTTTGTCTTCGTCTACATTTTTGTGTTTCATCATGCATTGGCTGTTCAGTTCGTATGTGTTTCTTCATCTCCTTGTTTTGGAAAACGAGAACAACTAAACAATTTCTCAGCTGTCTTGTTCCACTGTTAAGACGTCCTTTGTTTTTGAATAAACCGCCATTACGTGATCGCCAGTCAGCTGTTTATGCTATGATGGACCCACATTAATTGCTTAAAATGACCACTCCTTGGCTCTTCATACTACATTGTGCTCAAGACTTAACGAGCTGGAACTAGATTCATCATTACTTAAATGTAAACGGAAGTGAAAAAGAAACGTTGTTTCAAAGCTGGCCGGCTTAGACCAGGAAGAAGAATTACAGTTATCCCCCTTTTCGCCCTTTCCAGCTAAGCCATTAAAAATTCAGCCTTTATATTTGATAATAATAATAATAATAATAATAATAATAAGAAGAAGAAGAAGAAGAAGAAGAAGAAGAGGAAGATTAATAATAATGATATTATTATTATTATTATTATTATTATTATTATTATTATTATTATTATTTACAGACTACCATTATTACTTCACTTTATATTTGTTTTTCATGCTGGGTTAAAACGACTTCATGTTATCACAAAGGATGAACTCTAATTACTATTACTTTTAATGTTTATATTGCTGTTATTGTTATTGTTATTATTTTATTATTATTGTTGCTGTTGTTGTTATTATTATTGTTATTATTTTTCTTGTTTTTCTTTATTATTATTATTATTATTATTATTTTTGCTGTTGTTGTTGTTGCTGTTATTATTGTTATTATTATTATTATTATTATTTTCAGGCAGAAACAATTTTATTGGGACATCATGCGTGACACACGCGCAGAAGAACACGTAACCGTTTCGAACGACCGTATGTTGCGTGGCGTATATGTCACTGTCAAGATTACTGTGTGCATTTTCCTGTTCCTTTTCGTCCTAACGACGGCGGTGGTATCCAAGGTCTGCCTCGTTCTGATTACATCAAATTTATTTCCACCAAGGAATGACACGAACGACACTATTCCATTTTGGTTTCAAAAATCTTCAAATTACTCCATTAGGTGAGTGATGTTTGAAAGACACTGTGTTTATGAATTGCAACAAATTTCATCCAGCCAATTGGTATTTTGTGTCCTTGTTTAAGAGTTTCAAGGCGAATTCCATGCACGTTAATTTATTTATATTAATTAATTATTATGTTTTGTCTTATACAATTACACCTCAATATTTAGAAGTAAAATTGCATTATAAAATTTATTGGTAATCTTATTTCATTTGTTTCAACAAAATTATCGGCAATATATATTTAAATAAAAATGTTATCCTGGATTTTGACCTTGTATTTATTGTTTTAACTTCAGCTATCCTACAGATACAACAAACGTCCAGTGGATATGGGCCATGGTGTTAATTATTTCGGCTCCGTATTTCTTCACAACCTTGTCATGCGGATGGAAACTTATTTTCAAAAACAAAAGCTCCAATCCTGGCTGGAACGGATTTGTTATGGTAAACATAAGTATGTATGTATGTATGTATGTATGTATGTATGTATGTATGTATGTATGTATGTATGTATGTATGTATGTATGTATGTATGCATGCATGCATGCATGCATGCATGCATGTATGTATGTATGTATGTATGCATGTATGTAATAATTTATGAAAGATTATGATACGAATGAAGATTCATGCTATGATTTTGTCTAGAGAATATCTTTGCGATTTAAACAAAACAACATATTGCGTAGTTGCCATATGATTTATATATATTTCTCAGAGTATGATTCACAAAGTAGAATTGATGCCATTCTTGGAGTACTTGACCAATAGCATGTATCGATTGGTGTTTCCCAGTGGATCGACCCATATCCGGGCATCTGTGTTGCGTTGTAGCGAGATTTATTATTGAGGTTTTGAGAAAAAATAGTCAGTAATGCCTTAACACATGAGAAGATAACGAGTTTCATGTTGTGATCAGTTTTGGGGTTAATTGTTCTATTTTCTTCAAATTATTTTTAAGAAAAGATCTTCTTTTTCCTGGAAATACTAGTGTTCTAAATGTATTCTTGTACAAGGACATTTATCGAAATTTATATAGGATTTTTAAAAAAAGTCCAACTGAAATATTATTTTGTATAATTTACCAAATAATTTTTGACACATCAGTACGACGCTGGTCACATCATACGTCATCACCTTTCAGTTGTTGATTTCATCATGATTCGAACACAGTTTCATTAGGACATTTTATTACTTCTTGTTTAATTTGTGGATAATTGTTGGATTTGACTGGTAAAACCGTAAGTTTGTTTTCTCCTCATTTTACCTTGTTTCTCTACGGAAAAAAAATTATTTGTTTCATTGTAACAGCTTGCTGTCTTCTTCACTCGTTTATTGATACGCTTTGTAAGAGCCAAAACACGCAATAACTGGTTCAACCAGAGGATTCGACAACAGCACATACATTGTCAGAGCCTGCACCTCGTCGATTGTATTGTCGCCAATAATAGCGGCACTGAATGTAGCATTGGTGGCATCGTTAACTAAACCAATTCTAAGAGAGACCTCATATCTTCGAATTGGTCACCAACCGCGACGTGTGTGCAGGATGAAGATTGGATCGGGATGAACTATATGACACAGCCGATATGTGCGAGCAACTTTGAATCAAATGGAAGAATATCGAAGACAAACTGTTCTCAAGAACAGCACGTAAAACGATGAAGTTCGGCAAAGTCGAGTGAACTTTGTTATATGGGTCACGATCAGTTTAGTATGTCAGGAAGTTATTCATGTCATTTAGATTAAAACCAAGGATAGTTTTGGCAGCTAGTTTTACGTACGTTTTATTCCGTGTCTGTTTGCCCCAGCCCGGTTGACATTGGGGTATACGTCCTTCCATACGGCATAAGCAAATAACAGTGGGCATTTTTTGCGTCTTCATACGGCAAAGACCTGAGGGACCTGCTGTGCCAGTTACTTGGCAACTCAGTGGCTGGGTACAACATGATAGTCACACGCCTGTTAATAATAGAACTGGTCGACTTTGGCGGCCAAGAGGCAGCAACGAACCTTCCGGTCCTAGCAGCAAACCTTGCGCAAAGGACATGATCATGGAATAAAGGTATAATTCCTGTTAATATCATGACAACGGCTTAATTGTTGTCTTTGGTATAATAAAAAGGGGTGCCACCGTTAACACTCGCATTTGTCTCAAACAAGTTTGCAGAAGTACAAGGTAGAGATCATGATAGTATGCCAGGTTCCGATAGCCTTGAGTCTTGCAAAACACTTTGCGCGTGTTGATTCTCGTTCTGTTTTTCCGACTTGGAAAATCTAGCTGAAAACGGCCATGTCGACGGAAACTGTGTTTCCTTGAACCACTCACAGTTGTGCGTGTATTTGTATGGGCAGGAGCCTTTGACAAACCGGAAGTTAAATGTTGTGCTCCGTATCATGTCATATCTCGTGAAACGCCCCCTTATACATCATGTCATTCCGTTTATTAGGGATGTTGTTCATAAACTGAAGGTTGTCAATAAACTCTATCCGCGCCAATGATAATGTCATGTATTTTCAATGCTGCTTGGTATGACACTATATTCTCCAACATGGTCATTTTGTTAGCCTCCATAATAAAATCACCGTTTTATGTTGTGCAATTGATCCTTCATTTTCTTAAGGAACATTTTTCAGCTTATGGCAAATTTCTTTATTCGTGACAAAGATGAACGTTCCATTGATAAAGCAGTAGTAATTCCCCCAGTTCACTACTAGCTCTCCGCCGTTTATGTGTAGTCATTCACTTCTATAGGTCGACTACATCATGATCTTCTCTGTAGCCTTAGGATACGCCAAAGTGGCCATTTCGAGCAAATATTTATTTGGCACTATTACATCATAGTCGTTCACACAATTATCAGTTCTGACGACCACTTAACAAAGGATGATGAGCGGGAACAGGTTGTCAGGCTGGATGATGTTCCCCACTCGTCATTCATCAAGCGCGTTAAAACATTCACTTCAGGATATCTGCCATCTTTGAAGCTGCTCTTCAAGATTGGGCGCAGTTTATGTTAGGATTTACATAATTCAGAAAAGTTAAAAAAAAAAGTTTGACCAAACCATGCTACTATTTAATTAGGACACCCGAAGTCCCAAAATTAAGCTTTGCTTTACAGAAACATTTAAATTCTGGCGCATCTTTACTTTCTTCTCTTTAGTTATTTTCGCCTATGTATTACCACTATTCACGCATATCCAGTTACGAGTCTATATTTAAATACCACTCGTCCTACATGGATAGACGCTACATCCTTTTTATAAAATGTCATATGCATATCACAATAGTAACTAAGACGGTTTGTCCACACACCTTTTTATTACTTTTGGTTTAAGCCTAGAACATTTTATTTGACCTGGAAAAATAGTGTCTAGCATAGGTGTATGCACAGAGAAAATAAAAGTAATAAATGAATCCACCTTTTTAAATTTGATACCCTATCCCGTTTCTAGTGATTGGTCTGGGGTGAGGGTAGGGCAATGTTTCGGGTTGGCTTGGGCGGTTTGTTGAAGAAAAAAAACAGTTTCAGATCCGACACGTTTGGCCCAAACGTGTATTTTCCATCTACTCGTTGCGTATACTATGTTGATTTCGTGTGCATCTGACCACGTTTCATCAGTCAAACAGGAGAACGCGTAGAACCTAGAAAGAACGTAAGAGACGCCCAATTAACATCCTCGATTAATTATTCCGCTATGATTCGTGAATGTTTGTCCGAAAGTTTTTGGTGTGGTAGCCTTTGGACGAACATGCTGAAGTGATCGCATTATTCCGAGACACTTTTAAAAGATTGATTACAACCAAGGAACGGTGTGAGAAACTTAGTGCATGTGCCGATGATAATGTAATAACGATTCGTCATTATTTCCCTAAAACAAATTATTTTGGATCAATACATATTTATTGTGTACATCAAACAAATGATTGCTGATGTTGCTGTTAAAAAACCAAGTGCTTCTACCAATGCCACTTTTTCGTTGTTAATATTTATTTGCAGGTGATAATTTTGGAGACATTACATTCTTTGGCACTTTGCGTATTTGTGTTCATGGTCCTTCCGAGTCTTAATCCCATTGCCAGCGTACTAGTTTGTTTTCAAGTAGCTTTGGTGCCTGGACTCCTTGGAGCCATTAGCCGCCCCACCCACCCATCTCATGCACGTATTTTAAGGGCAATGCTGATAACTGGAGTACTTTTACAAGTGGCAGCCATAGGTGAGTCTTGATTTTATTTGGATGATGTCTTTCTTATTATTTCCTTTATATTAATTTTAGTAGGAGAGTTTATTTAATTGACGTTAAAGGTTGCAATATTGGTATAAGGATCATTTTGTTATGTAACTGGCCAATGTTATTAATGCAAATACATTTTCAATTGCAATTGCCGTCTCGCTTATAATCTTATGAAACCTGCTGTTTCGAACGAAGACAAGAAAACCCAACTGAAGTAACCGTTATATATGTTTTATCAGAAGATCATGTTGACATTATTGAAAATAAAAATGAATTTACAATTTGTTATGTCTATGAAATATTTTGCAAGAATTGATTCCCAATAAATAATTAACATGTGTTCATGAAGTATTAACAGCAACTGGTACCAATTCACTTATTGGGCAAATGAACTGCATTACATTTTCTTTTATATTTAATTCTGAAATATTGAAATGTATTTGCCACAAAGTTTCATATTTTTTTTATATTATTACTTGTGAAAACTATTTCCTGGTGTTTACACATGTAAAACTATCATATTTACGATCATGCGTTGCGACGCTTGATTGTGCGAGTCTCCAACTATTGCAGATGTGTCAACACTAACGATAACGTTATGATGGAGAACAAATTAATAGTAACTGCCTTAGATTTCAGAGATATAACAATTAATCTCTGGTGAAGAAATTTGTCAGGTATTTGTCGCCGTATTTTTGAAGTTTTTCTTCTTACTGCCTTGAAAACAACAATAAACCCGCTGTTTTTCATTGCTGAATCGGATTTACTTTGTTTTTATTGTCAGAAAATGTAATAAGGTGGGTTAGGTCAGACTAATCCTACTGCTCTCTTTTTTATATGATCAGCACGTGAATGTAAGTTGAATTTACGAATAGATGACGAGGGTCATAGAGGGTTGTTAACTTTTTAAACTTTAATTATGTTGCCAATTTTGAACATAGTATAAAGAAAGCACCCTTTCTTACCATAATGCCGGATATATTTTATCAGGAACGATATTTGCCTTCACCACTGGTTACAATATCATGTATATTCTAATACACGATGCGATATATTTGGTATTTAACGTTGAAAACTTTTGTTTTGTTTTATTTTTCTCTAACTTGTCCCTACCGCTCCAGTGTTTCTAGCGTTCTCTCGGTATGCGGAACGTCGCGGGTCCAAACACCGCCCGATTCATAGCAAATGCTGTTTAAAATGGTACTAGCAGCTGTCTCGATTAGCGCTCAGCATTAAGAGGTTAGTTTTAGGACTGTTTGGCCTGGTGTAAGGATGGTGGAACATGATGCTACATGCCTGCATAATGACGCGCTAGCTATTTTAGTCATCACTAGAAACTGTCACACTCCATATATCGTAACAATATGACATAAAAGTTGTTAAAGCCATGTTAAACGAGCCAAATCACACACACACACACTCTCTCTCTCTCTCTCTCTCTCTCTCTCTCTCTCTCTCTCTCTCTCTCTCTCTCTCTCTCTCTCTCTCTCTCCTATCACACTAATGTGTTCCTATGATATATTCTAACCAGAGAAGGCTGTTGCTAACATCAAATGGAAAGAAATATTAAGTTAGAAATAGAAAATAAGTTGTGTAATTTGTTTTTCTCACCTTTTATAACTGAATTACCCCGGTAAAGTCGTATTAGAGTTTTGACATGCATCTTGTTTTCATTGTAGGTCTAATGTACAGTTACTACGTGATAGAATCCAAAATGGAACATTTTCAAGCATCAATTTTAACATTATCGCCAATTCTTGTGCCACTTTGCTGGTGGGATAATTATCTAAACCGGGAAGGGGATAAATATACCATCTCAGTCAAAATTACACGTTATGTCAATGAAATACATAACAGGAGAAAAAAGTTCAACTTTGTGGGAAATCTGTGGAAAATCTGTATCACTTTCATTTTTCCGCTACTGCTATTCGGAGTTCCATGCCAAAATGGCGTCGACTGCATCAATGCCATGTTTGGCAATTTGCATAATTTATCTATTGCACAAGATGTTACGGATTCTCCAGTTGGAAGAACAAAAGTCATCGCAGCTCCGTCTTTCGGCCATTGTGATAACTACTTACCAATAATAGTAGCTATAATTAGCATTGTTTGCAGTGGCCTTTGCTACAACGCCGCTAAAATAGGTTGCAATATTCTCGCTCAGATAGCGTGTATGTCACTGCCATTGGCCATATCGTCACCTGTAGCCATAGGGGTTTTGATTGGGTACATGGGTCGCAATATTCACGAAAATAATCAGACATGCGATCTGCCGTTTCCTTACTGGTCGAACGAGGCGATGACCGAATATATGACGTATTCTTATAATTGGATGATTATCGTAGCAGGTATGTCTTCACAAAATATCTTAATGTTAGGCTACGTCTGAACAATTATAAAATGCATTAAATTTTTTACAACACATACTACACTCGTTCCTTTTAGTAATGAATAAAGTGTGAGCGCAGCTATCTGAGTAATCCAGAGTTATTGCTTATTGAAAGTTTAAATCTCGAATACCACATTTGAAACATGTTTACGTATCTATGCAGAGTCGCAAAGAAAGTTCTATAACAAGAATACGAACAACCATTGGTCAGTTATCAACTAATCTTCGTGACCATGGGCAAAACAAACGTCGGTCTCAAAATGATTTATCCTTATGTATTGCAATATTAAGGGCTTCTTCATTTGTAACAATATGATGATGATGATGATGATGATGATAATGATGATGATGACGACAACGACGATAATAATAATAATAATAATAATAATAATAATAATAATAATAATAATAATAGCAATAATAATAACAATAATAATAAATATTATTAATAATATTTAATTATACAAATCTAATAGTAATATTAGCCAAGAAGAACAATATTACTAACAGTGGTTTAAGCGTATATATATATATATATATATATATATATATATATATATATATATATATATATATATATATATATATATATATATATATATATATATATTATGTCTAATGTGCATTTACATAAACGATTAATTCAATTCCGTTTTCGACCTGACAAGTCTTTTCGTTGTGAACTCAGATCTAAAAATGACAAAAAAATATTACGGTAGTTTGAGCGAATCGTTTACATATTGGTGTATGGATATAAATGAATCAAATAATTAAGTGAAATAACTAAAGTGAAATATTTTGCGATTTCTAATCACAGGTATTTGTGGATACGTGTCATTCCTGTTTATAAGTTACCATACATGGTTACCAGGGACGAAACGCCTTCAGAAATCGGAACAGTAAGTAATGAAAATTGATCTCACGAATTAAATTTTCTGACAATTTTGAAAGTGTTTGTGTGTGTGTGTGTGTGCGTGTGTGTGTGTGTGTGAGTGATTTGAATTTTTTTTACGTAACTTTAACAAATCATGTCGCTACGATGTCTGCAGTGTGGCAGTTTAAAGTCATGTCTAGCACTGAAGCATCATGCCTTATAGACATATAGCATGATGTCCCACCCATTCATAGTATCCTGAAATCAGGAAGACTAGTCATATTATCCAGATACCAGACATACTCTTCACTAACCTCTTAATGATATAGAGGCAACTGATATTACTATTTGTATAAGCTTTTCATATGAATCGGATGGGATTCGAACCCACGACCTCCTGCATCCCAGACGGTCGTTCTAACCACTTAGGCCACCGGTGCAGTTTCATAAAATACTAACGCTTATTTATCCTTTTTGAAGTTAAATCGAAAGTTTTGGAGTAATGTTTGATAAGAGAGAGAGAGAGAGAGAGAGAGAGAGAGAGAGAGAGAGAGAGAGAGAGAGAGAGAGAGAGAGAGGGTGTGTGTAAAGGCAGTCAATATATTTTAAGAATTTTATCTAACATTTTTCTGTGGGGTTTTCACAATTATTTTGCCCTGCTAATTGTCTTTTCGCTATAATAACGTGCGATGCATTTAAAACTGGTAAAGTGAGAATGAATCAATATCAAGTATTACACGTTACAGATTCTTCTTATGTGGAATCTTTCAAACATTAACTGAGAAATGCATTTCTAAATTTATATTTTTCTGATTTCGTTTTTTTCGTACAGTAATATTTCCTCTAACAACTGAATGCCATATCATACCAAACCCAATCTCTCTCTCTCTCCAAACTCTTTCCTAAAAATATCCAGCAAAATATGCTAATTCGTGCAATTTGCATCATTTATAATCACAAAGATATTCAACCATTTCCAACTGCATTCCGATAGGACACTGTACTCAACAAATATTAATAAAACGAACATCTGACAAGAAATAGAAAAATGCAGTTCTTTGGCTTTTTATAATTCCGTTTCACTTACGACTTCAAAGTGAAAGACATGTCATTATAGTGTTACGGACTTTTATGACTGAGAAAATGGGGTCTTTTTTATAACAGAATGTTGTGATGACATTTATGACAGACTGGTAAAGGACTATTATCAAAACTATGCATGTAGTTAAAAGCCAGGCACCAAATCTAAAACATGTGACAATCTGAAACTGCTTTGAAATCAGATTGGTATAATAGCTGATTCTTATCGTGATCGTTATTTTCATGCACACACAATACAGATAATATAAATCCCTGAGACATCGTTTTAAAATTTATATTTACAAACAGGTTATTCGCTAAGTCTTCTTACTGTGGGGTTCTTCTTTGTCAATCCATACCACTGAACAGAAAACGTCTGGAAGATGACGAAGTAACCGGAACGGTAAGGCTAATTCCCTCTTTCTTCCAACGTACAATTCATTGTAGTCCATAATAGACTGAATTGACTTGTATTTATCCACGCTAAGTTTTTGTTATTTTCAAATACCAGCAATGATTTCTAAATGGAGTCTGTTTCTTCTAGAATTCGCATACACATTAATGAAAGCAACTGAATGAATCAATAACGATGTCTGCAGTGAAGCAGTTTATAGTGATGTCTAGCACTGGGGCATCATGCTGCAGACATGTAGCCTGATGTCCCACCCAGTCACATTATTTTGACACCAGACCGACCAGTCCTAGCACTAACCTCTTCATGCTGAGCGTCAAGCGAGGCAGCTGATTGTTCCATTTGTGTAAGTCTTTGGTATGACTCGGCCGGTGATTGAATCCACGCCCCTCCCCCCCCCCGCCTCCGCGGTTGACGCTTTAACCAATAGACCACCGGAGCGATTCAGAATGAGAGTAAGTTTACGGTATAGAATGTCAGAAACATTTGGCTCTTTTCCACAATGGGTAAAAGCAGCCATCACGCAAGAGTTTCAAGTTATTATGAAACTCACATATTGGATAATTCTGGATACGATCAGTTACGATTTTGAACAGTTGGCTATATTCTGAGCCTATCATTTTTTAAGTACATCAAAGTATATCGGCTGTTTGTTGTTATATAGTAAACATACTCTTTATCAATATCGAGGTAACTTAAGTAGTCATTCCCTGCACCAGGAAATGTCAATACTTTGTTAAATTTGGGATTTAAAAAGATTAATAATACCCTGTGTTATACCATATGGCGAGGAACATTTTCAAAATGGGAGTTAGCCACTAAAATCCTAAAATTGTTTTCTTTCAAAATTTGTATACAAAATTAGGTAGGAAGTCTATTCTGAACGGATCATTCGTTATGCCGTACGTCTGAAAAGCTTTCTCAACGTCGTTGAGTATGGGTTTTGTGTGCTCCTCGTATGGTGAACACATTGATTGGAAAGTGTGAGTGATTGCATATGTGCTTATATATATGTTTTTGCTCACTAGTATAAGCTGATTCATTATATTGTAACACCATCCGTTCATACACCAGGAAACCTCGTCCCCTAATGAGAACTCATCACCTGTAGAGGCTAAAGAAAAGGCATCGTCTGTGACGCCGCTGATCTACATTTGCGCTACCATGTGGCACGAAACCAAGGCTGAAATGAAGAAACTGATGCAGTCAATCCTAAGGTATTGTTCGCGTTAAATAATATAAATTAATTTTTTTCCTTTTGTCCATTACATTTAAATGGCAAGTCTGCTTTTTATCACAGGTAGCTCAGTAACTACACACAATCGCTTAACTTAAATTAAGCATTAATTAGTAGTTCCACTTTCATGTCACATAAAGGAACTAAAATATTCTTTTAAAAACCGAACTAGAAGGCTTTATATTATTTGTTTGATATTTGTCTTTGTAATGACACAATCTTCACACGTTACAACATTTGAAGCTCAAACGGCTTATATATCACTGATATGAAAAGATTTGACTATTTTCGTTAATGCAGAAAATTAAGAAATCCATATTTGTTTTGATGAATCTCAATAGTAAGTGTGTGTAGGTTAACTATTTGCAATGGATGTTGACCCGTGTCGAAGGAGGAAATGATCCTGGTAGTTGAACTACAGCTTTTCCATGCAACACACTACTTTGGCCTCTGCTTCTTCTAGACGGTTCGTCGGGATGTGATCGATCTCGACAAATCAGCCGACCACTTCGAGCCCTAGAAGTTCTTAATTTCCTTTTGTTTTTGCTAAGAATCTTCTCCTTCTCGATATCATCACATCAAACACAGTCCACTCATTCTTTGTCCTTCTTGTCTATTTTTAAAAGACTTTCGTAAAATAGGTTGACTAGCGGGTCAATCGGGAGGTATTTGTACCGATATATTATACCATTTGTGAATAATTGGCACTTAAAAGCGTCCCCTTTTGGATTCCGTGGCTGGTGGGTGAATACGGGTGATGATTAAACAACAAAGCATAATGGATAATGAAAATAAACATGAGCTTAAGAGACCCTGAGGATGAACCTTGTAGCGTAGAGATATATTTTCACAATTCAGGTTCATTGAATTAGATGGCACTGCAAAATTGTAAAGCGTATTATCACCATTTGTGGTCCAAAATACTACACTGGTGTAATCTGCATACCAAAGAGTGCAAACAACTTTAAAGAGGGTTGTTTGATTGTGGATTGTTTGTGAAAATGACAGACTAATAACCGGAGAAAGCTCCATACACTCTTTGATATTGTAGTAACCATGTTCGCTCACAAAATTCGTCAAAGAGCGTGATTCGCTGTCGTAACATGGCTGGTGTGAGCGACGCAGACATAATCGAAAGGATACAAATCAAGGTGTCACTGCCATCCGAAGAAACGCAGCAACACGTAACGACAATTCGAGGAATATCATTAAAATTACCTTCAATACACCACCAGCCCCAAAATCAGTTAAAACCAGATTTTAAAAAGTTAATGCCGATATATACATCCCATGACAACTTTGATGTTTAAAATGTCAGAAGTACGACCATCATAAGAACATACGCTACAAATGCCCATTATCTGATCCATGCGGAGGCCTTTCTCTTTTGAAAACCATGCGCAGTACGAATCCGCACTGAGTCAACTGGGTAAAAAGCACTATGCCAATTAGTAGGACTGTGAAACCTTGAAACAGGAGAACCGGTAAAGTTCAACTCTAATATAACATTTCAAGGGGTCAGAAAGATTGTTCAACCTAGAACCTCACTACCTGCCCGAACTGTAATGAAAACCAGTAAAAAAAAATGTGTATAGATGTACAGAGAGAAACAAGCTCACAAGATCCAACAATAAGCTCAAAATACAATCATCAGAAAGTCACAATAGCCACACAGACGCCATTCAATAACATGCCAACCGAAAGAGACAACAATCAGTGTGGCAGCCTTGGGGGCTCTATGACCATATAAAGCTTTACAATAGGTTTGGCGAATTTGAGAACATGGATCCAGAATAAAACTGCTTCGTGTAGATTGGTCCCATTTTTTAAAATAAATCAATATTAGCGAACGTGGCACATGCAATCAATCAATCAATCAATCAATCAATCAATCAATCAATCAATCAATCAATCAATCAATCAACACTTGTTACAAATCACTTACGTTTCTTCTCAAGTGTATATGTGGTCTCTTGTAGTGTTGTGTTAGAGACCTGCAGGAAGCCAAGATGACAGACAACGCTTTACGGGGTATATTCTTGTAGTGTTGTGTTAGAGACCTGCAGGAAGCCAAGATGACAGACAACGCTTTACTGGGTATATTCTTGTAGTGTTGTGTTAGAGACCTGCAGGAAGCCAAGATGACAGACAACGCTTTACAGGGTATATTCTTGTAGTGTTGTGTTAGAGACCTGCAGGAAGCCAAGATGACAGACAACGCTTTACAGGGTATATTCTTGTAGTGTTGTGTTAGAGACCTGCAGGAAGCCAAGATGACAGACAACGCTTTACAGGGTATATTCTTGTAGTGTTGTGTTAGAGACCTGCAGGAAGCCAAGATGACAGACAACGCTTTACAGGGTATATTCTTGTAGTGTTGTGTTAGAGACCTGCAGGAAGCCAAGATGACAGACAACGCTTTACAGGGTATATTCTTGTAGTGTTGTGTTAGAGACCTGCAGGAAGCCAAGATGACAGACAACGCTTTACAGGGTATATTCTTGTAGTGTTGTGTTAGAGACCTGCAGGAAGCCAAGATGACAGACAACGCTTTACAGGGTATATTCTTGTAGTGTTGTGTTAGAGACCTGCAGGAAGCCAAGATGACAGACAACGCTTTACAGGGTATATTCTTGTAGTGTTGTGTTAGAGACCTGCAGGAAGCCAAGATGACAGACAACGCTTTACAGGGTATATTCTTGTAGTGTTGTGTTAGAGACCTGCAGGAAGCCAAGATGACAGACAACGCTTTACAGGGTATATTCTTGTAGTGTTGTGTTAGAGACCTGCAGGAAGCCAAGATGACAGACAACGCTTTACAGGGTATATTCTTGTAGTGTTGTGTTAGAGACCTGCAGGAAGTCAAGATGACAGACAACGGTTTACAGGGTATATTCTTGTAGTGTTGTGTTAGAGACCTGCAGGAAGCCAAGATGACAGACAACGCTTTACAGGGTATATTCTTGTAGTGTTGTGTTAGAGACCTGCAGGAAGCCAAGATGACAGACAACGCTTTACAGGGTATATTCTTGTAGTGTTGTGTTAGAGACCTGCAGGAAGCCAAGATGACAGACAACGCTTTGCAGGGTATATTCCTCCTCAGTGCTAATTCAGACCCGAAAACCAAATACATGTACCGCATACGTAACGTGTTACTGAGTATATAATGGGGGAACGGATTACTTGACTTCCACCCACGGTTCCGAAATTTCTAACTAACTGAAACCTTTAAGTGCTGATCAGTTATTTGTCCTGATCCCTTGTAATTGTGTAAAGTGCATGAGGCACAATTTCCTCGCCTTTCTTGGTTAACATGAGAAACGGTCTTTCGAGCGTCCCAACATCTGTGCCATTTTGTTAATATAATTGACTACTGAAAAATCGAAAGCTTGTCTGTTTCCGACAAAAGCTGACTTTCGTCTATTTCCTCATCAACTCATCAAGTAGGCTACATTTTCAGATGAGCCCTTGATATGACTAGCCGGGCATAGGCAACCATCCACCTCAAGTTCTTGGAAGCTTTCATTATGTAATAAGTCACCTTCGGACAGAGTTGGAGCTTACGTTGCCAAAGATGCGGTTGCATCATAAGCTCCAAAGTAATTTTTTGATTTATATTACATTGTCCCACACCTGTTTAAAAGAAAAATAAATATTCATAACTGTTGGCAGTTGTCTTGGCGAATGACGCAAACGATTTATTTACTAGAAAGTATAAGTATTCTACCACTTGGTTCGTTGCTGGAAATATAGTTCAGAGGTTGTATGATAGTATACTATACGTATCTAACGAGTTAAAGTTATTCCATTTTCACTTTTTGATATATATTTTCAAGGAACTTACTTATCACAATCAATTATCGCAATCCTGTAAATGGGCTTGCATTTAATACAAACTTATTTACATACAAAATCATCTTTGTTTAAGAGTTACGCTCACAAGCACTCAAACGCACTAATCACATACAAATTTTCTTTCCATTTCATAGTTTTGTTTTCTTACTTCTTGCATCTAGTACATCAGAAGTTTAATATGTAGTATTTCCAGGCAATTATCATATTTAGTACCTTTCAGCGGAAGAAATAGCGGATGATATGATACAAGAGTTAAAGGATCAATTGATACGTATGATAAATGCAAAATCAAGCGGAGAAAATATATGTGCTAGAAAGTGTAATTTGCAAATTTCATCGTGTATTAGAAACTTGAAACTTTGAGTAGTCTAAGTTCTTGTAAGGAAGCAATCTTGACATTGAATTCGCAGACTGCGATTAACATCTTACTGTTCGGTTAATGTATGAGGAATATCCTGTTTAGGAAAATATTTGTGCTAACGCACTTTTGAATCAACTCTATTATTAAATTAAGTTGGCCAAATATAAGATTTTGGGTCGAATTTCAGACACTGTCGGTTGTAGGAATATCCCACAATTAAACACAGGATTAATTAGCGCATATATTTTTCTCAATATATTTAACACATCTATTATTGGCTGATATTAACCTGTCAAGACGTGTATGGACTGTTGTAATGTTTTGAACCATTACACCAAGTTAACTCCGTTTATAATTAGTGTTAATTATAACTTAATGAAAAGGAAAAGAAATCAACAATTTATAATTTACACTTTAAATCTTCTAAGATACGAATGCCAAAATTGGTATTTTTGAGGGTGCGATTTTTTTAGTATACTGTTTAACATGTTTTGCCGATCAAAGTGAATCCGTCAGACTACAATTTATGTGTTAGTCCATTAAAGCTACATATGATTTCACAAAGGAAATATTTCTCGTTTTAAACTATTATGACTTTAGCACAATATAAAGCGGACTAAAATGCACTAAATGGGCTTCCACCCAGTAGGTGAAAAATTAAAAGCCTTTCATTTACGGTAAGCGTGCCTATAGTTTTATCTTATTACATATTTATCCATTCTTCCAGGGAAGCAATGCTACATCGTTTTGTTTATCAAAACAACTCCCATATCTCTTCATATATTGAACAAGCTGTTTGATTTGCCATTACTATTTTCATAATGTCCTTACAACTGCATATAAAACTGCAAACCAAAGAAAACGACATACTAAAGTATAATTGTTTTTTTTTTTATCATTTTTGAATCTGTCACGGTTTAAAATTTGATTTAATGTACATATGAACTACCTGATAAGTATAGGGTATATTATTATAATATCAAAAGGAGATAAAGATTAATCCTAACTTGGGAATATCTTTCAAAGACTTGACCAAGATCAAGATCAACGAAATCGAAGACACTTCAGAGACCTTTTCTTGAAACTGCACAGGAAGTATGACAACGATTTCTACAACTTTGAAGGTGAGACGTTCACACATTTATGAAAGATTTACACGCCAATTATGAATGGTCGGAGGTTGTGATCCTTAATCTAACGATATATATATATATATATATATATATATATATATATATATATATATATATATATATATATATATATATATATATATATATATATATATAATGAACAATATTTTTGTTTCCTTATCCCCTTCCAATTTCTACTTTCTTTGCACACTTTTGAGATTGCTCACTATCGCTGAAACTTGCTTCTTAATGTCATAAGTTGGTAAATGGTGAATAGTAAAATATTGTATTACTTACAATGTATGTATGTATGTATGTATGTATGTATGTATGTATGTATGTATGTATGTATGTATGTATGTATGTGTGTGTGTGTGTGTGTGTGTGTGTGTGAACACGTTTCGTGTTCTTTTGATGTTTTGCGTTTCTTCTGATTGTTTTCTTTTCTATTACAATACTACTCGTTCAGGTCAGATAAACCGGCTTTTAAAAGGATTTACACCCTGGTTTATTTATATTGTTTTTAACTCCAAATTTAGAATTTTAAATTATGTTAGCTGCCTAAATTTCCATAACAGTATCAGGTTTCGGAACAAAAGGTTTTGCTAATTGAAAAACTAGCGTGGAATCCAATAGTAATCTTATGCCTTGAAAATATAAAAGAAGTATGATACTAACTTGAAAAGTATTTCAGATGAACGTTACTTTTAGCCTTTTAAACTATTAACATGAGTTACTTAATTTAGAATAAAATAATAATACAATCTCTAATATATCGACCATGAAGAGTATTGAAGCAATAATTGATCTTTCTATTTATTAAAATAAACACATCACGTTCTAAAAAGTTTAACTTTGTTTTCGTACCTAATCCACTTAAATATGGTGTACTTAGAAGTTTCTGTTTAGCCTTTTATCGTCAAAAACTTATACATCTAGTATATATATTTATTGTTCCATCATTTTATTTTTCTTTAGATTTGGATGTATCTTAATAGAATTAAATTAAAAAAATGAAATGTAGTCAGTCAATTTTGTATAATTTGTAATTTAGTAATTTTCTTTGGCAAGAGAGTGTTTCCTTCTCTTTGACTGAACAATGATCCTGCGTACTCATTATGATGCTTGATAGTAAACTATAACTTATGATGTTCATGCCTCAATTAATTAAAAGATATATTACTATTTACAGTAGCTGTATGATTTGTATCAGGTTCGCAAATATGATTCTAAATTTGCTTGGGAAATCCGGATGTCTAGTTATTTTGGCATGAATGGCATCGTATGCATATGACGCATATAGTCTGAACGTTTGAGATTCATGTTGCACTGTCCTGCAACGCACATGTTTCTTCACTGTCTATCCTCTTACTTGATGATTGATAGCTTTCAAAAACTGACAAGCAGTTCTATACATTTTGGAAGCCTATTGAGACAATGTATATATAATACATCTGCTGTATTCTTAAGAAAGTGGATTTTACAATATGAATTCTATTATATACTTTTAGTACACATTTTCTTCGATGATGCATTCAGAAAAGAAGTCAACAACGATGTTAAATTCATGAAAGTGAATGGATATGTAAAAGATCTACTTGACGTTGTCCAGGAAACTACTGGGTAGGTTTTGGCGTTATCAAGTTTAAAAGAATAAACCGATGATATAATTCCATGGCTGCCAATACTGATAAACAACGCATTATATTTTCTGAAACCGTTGTGTAAAATATCATTTCAGCAACTGGCCAGTAATCTGCCTAACACCAAATTTTTAGCCATGTTTTAGTGATAACATTTTATTGCTCTTGAAACGCATGTTATATGCGGGTTTGATTTTTTTATTTAACAAAAACAACAGAAAACAAATATATTCCGATTTTTTTTCGTTTAGACCATTACACCAAGTTTCAAAATTACTAGTGTCATAAATTAATCTGTATCGAAAGGGTATACACAGTTCAATTGAATTACTGTTATGTTTTGCCATATAAATAACAGGCACTTTGTAAAATAAAGCAGTTTGTGTTTGTCACATAGGATATATTTAGCAGAGTTGAGTCAATGTTGGTTTCTTGTGTATTTATTATTATTATTATTATTATTATTATTATTATTATTATTATTATTATAATGTATTGAGTCAATGTTGGTTTCTTGTGTAGTCATTATTATTATTATCATTATTATTATTATTATAATAATATATTGAGTCAATGATGGTTTCTTGTGTAGTTATTATTATTATTATTATTATTATCATTATTATTATATATTGAGTCAATATTGGTTTCTTGTGTAGTCATTATTATTATTATTGTTATTATTATTATCATTATTATTATTATTATTATTATTATTATTATTATTATTATTATATATTGAGTCAATATTGGTTTCTTGTTTAGTTATTATTATTATTATTATTATTATTATTATTATTATTATTATTATTATTATTATATATTCTATATTGACTTAAACTGTACCCCATAAAGTTTGCAATAACAGGGAGAGAATTTTATCTTCGTATTATATATATTTCCTTTAAATTCAAATATAATTTTGAAAGGCTGTTTCTTTTATTGCCAGACAGATCACTTGATTTTATTTCGAGATGAATTTGTTTATGTTACGGTCAGTTTGCCCGACAAGACTGATTCCGTTTTTGTTTTAACGTGATTGTTAATTTAATTAATTTAAGCTGCAAACTGTTTGCATAGGTTACTGATGTAATTCTAAAATACTTGTATTCAAATGCGGGTTGTAAGACAAATGTAAGAGTTGCCTCCATATATATATATATATATATATATATATATATATATATATATATATATATATATATTTAAATATATATATATTTATATAAAGTAAACATTGTACACTTGCAGAGACGAAAACTGTTTAAAAGAAAAAATTGAAACTCGTTACGGTGGAAGACTGGAATGGTGTTTACCACACGGAAACAAAATGATTGCCCATCTGAAGAACAAGGAAAAGATAAGAGTTAGAAAAAGATGGAGTCAGGTTAGAGCATATTCATTTTCCATATTCAATAATTTTAAAATACTGAAAATATTAATTGCATCAGCCATTCTCTTATTTCAAGCTTCACAAAGAGAAAGTAAATTTCGCTCGCTAACCAACTGAGAACTTCAGCTGTTAGAAAATAATACAATTTTATATGAGAACCGAATGTAATATTCGACCTAAAATAAAAAACAACAAAAAGGTAAAATACTACTACATGCTTTCAAAGTTAATGATATCTTAGAAACCCTGAACAAACTACGTTATATGATCACTTCATACCATATAACCATTACAGACATATCAAATTAAACATCGTCTCATTTTTGCAAAATTAACATTTATGGAACATTCATTGATGGGAGAAAATTCAAATTTGAGAGTGGCAGTTACCTTATCTGAGTACACACATGGGAATAAGGCATGCAATTGTTTTCTTAATGGGGCTGATATATTTTACTTAAGAATTATATAAATACTTGTAAATCGATTAGATAGTACGATAACTAATCTTTTAGGTCATGTACATGTACTATTTCCTCGGACACAAAATCTTGGGTGAGGCATACAAATGTGTTAACGGCATCGATGAGCTAATGGGAAAATTGGAAAATGATCCGCATCTCAGGGAGCAGGCAAGCAATACATTTCTTCTTGCCTTGGATGGAGATGTGGATTTCAAGCCTGAAGCAGTAAAGTATTTGATGGACAGAATGAGAAAATTCCCCAATGTAGGAGCTGCTTGTGGGAGAATACATCCGACTGGAAATGGTAACATGTGACGTATTGTGCTGTATGTTTCATTCAGTATGACCGTGTGCTTTCAAACGTTCTTGTTGTTGTAGTAGAGTTTAACGCCATTTTGTCAGCACAAGATAGGCTATACATGGCGGCCAGTATTATTGGTGGAGGAAGAACCCGAGAAAACCCACGGAAAGAACCACCGACCCACGAGAAGCTACTGGAAAGCTTTCTCACATAACTACATTAGCCGAATCTTAGACTCGAACCCACGCAGACAGAGGTGAGATGGCAGTGATCCGTAACGGCATGCGCTTTAGACCACTCGGCCACTCGGGACCCTAAATTGTACATTAAAGTGTTGGAACATGTATGCCAACCACATTTACTATGGCGAATACGTTCCAAGTATTATAAATGCTTGCAACCACCTTTATATTGTCAATACAGTGACAGTATTGGTTGATTGGGTGTGAGGACACCTGAAATAACAAAATTACATGTCAGAACAGAATAAAATATAACATTACTATCGTATATATATATATATATATATATATATATATATATATATATATATATATATATATATATGCTCACTGTCTTTCTTATCGTTTCTTATTTTATGTACCTCTCGAAAACATGAGGGATTTCGTCGCAGGGTGCACGCACCTTAACATAGAAAGTGAAAATGCTCTTATCGTTGCTTCAGTTTCTCTTTGTGTATATTGATTCATTTAAAGTGTTCACTGGACTAACAATGTGCACACTGTTACTTATTGTACTAAATCATTAATTTGGAATGTTTAATTCATTCAGGAATTTTTTTTATTATATCATTTTGATATTTCAAAGGACTGTATGCCCCTTAAAACATTCGAAACCATATATACATCATCACATGAACACCACTGGAATTCATGTATCGATACATTTGAACTTGTGGTAGAATTTCCAAGACTATTTAGAATTGTATTCAAAATACTGAAATTCTTTATTAAATGTTTACTTGTTATCTACACAAAACATATGAGGAATTTAATAAAAGTCGTTTTTTCCTGTTTTCTGTTAATCAGTTCAATATTAAAGAGTCTTAATACAAAGTATAAAATTAGTATAATTTATTGATAATATTTACCACATCAAAAACTGCCTTCTCCATTACTAAAACGTAATTGACAGGTCCAGTAGTTTGGTATCAGAAGTTTGAATATGCCGTGAGTCACTGGTTACAGAAAGTAGCAGAGGATACACTAGGGTGTGTTCTGTGCAGTCCTGGTTGCTTCAGCTTATTTCGTGGGTCAGCCCTGATGGACAACAACATAATGAAAGTGTACACTACCCCACCAACTGAAGGGAGACACCACGTACAATATGATCAAGGTCTGTGTACAAGTAGAGAGTTAGATAATTGTGCACCTTACCCACATTTGTGTATTCCAGTGAGTGAATGTCATTATAATGAAATTCGCACGAGAAACGAATTTTCCCATTATTTCCACATATCTTAAAATTAGATGGTTTTGTCTATGATTGTACATTGTACCATTCGACACTTTACATCTGTAGACAAGATGTTCCTATAGCTAGAAATCAAGGTCTGTTTAATTTACAAGTAAACTTGAGTTTTCTGTTGGAATACTATTGCACTGTATGCCACCCGACGATGAGCATAACTAGGAACTTGATAAATAAATAATTAATTCTTATTTTATCTCAGTTGCTAAAATGCATATGTCATAATTTTCCAATTGTGTTCATATATATTTCTAAAGGAATTATTTCTTTAATGATTTTATTGGATTTACTACGTGCTCATTGCTGTGAATATAAGCTACTTTGGATTATGATGAACACATTCAAAAACGTGGTGGACTGCGTCACTGTGGTACATTAGGACGGTCAAAACTATTGGAATTCATTACGAACAGCCTGGTTTTCAAACTTGTGATAGGACATTTAGGTATATTAGAGATGTTAAATCCGAATAATGTAATTGTCTCTTAAAATTGTCATTTGTAAAATGTCTGCTAATTTGTTAGTTATGTCTTCCTTATGTTGCATTGTTTAAGACCTTGAATCGTAACATTGGAAATATTAAAATTGACATGCGTCGCATTAACTGATTTACAAATACCCATTCAAATGTATCGTATTTGCGTTTTAGCTTTGTCCATGGCCTTACAATAACCTTATAAAATTCTCGCCCTTAAACTAACGGGTATCTGAAATCTTAAAATAAACATATATGACTGAAAATGCCAATCACCAATGAAGACTTTTAGAAGTCAGATCAAATGGATTTGGTGAATTCTATTTCAATTGTTAGTACAATATCGCAACGATGAGATCGAGGCATATTTAGGAGTAAGACAAAATGTTCTGTTTGGTTGTTGTATGCCAATTATGTACAGAAAAGATGTTTTCTTCTAACAATTGCGTATTACATTTAGCGGTGCGGTATGGTGGACGTAAATGTAACACAGGCTATATATTACAATTGGGGTTCCTATGCATGTATATATTAATGTATGCGTAAGGTATAACAGCACGCTAGCATAATATTGGCTATCAAATGACACTTTATGTAATAAGTTTATAATTGTAAACATGCAGAACGTCAACAGAAATCTCGATGGATTTATCCGGTAATATATATATATATATATATATATATATAATAAAATCAATTAAAAATGTAATACAAGAAACAACGTAATAAAAGTACATAGTGTACATTTGTTTAAAATATATACAAATTAAACCATTAGGTAAAATAAGCTAAAAGTCCTTTACATATTGCATAATAACATAAACCACATTCGCCTAACATGTTCAATATGCTTGTTTCTGGTCGCACACATCGCTGATAGCCGGTTTAGATTACAAATAAAACAATTATTTGTTGCATGGCATTGTAGTAGATGACCCAATTAACTTCGGAACGTATACCCTCAGCTAGAGTCTCAGCCTACAGTGGTACTGATTATACGTGTGTACTGTACGTTAAGGTTTTGAAGTGTTTATATAAAATCTCATGCTCGGAAACGGAACGCTGATTTGACAGTACCATCAAATTTTAACAAACAATGTGGCTGGACACTAAGCTTAACACTATACGTTTTCAGAGTTGAATGTCAGAGCGTATAATATGTTTTCTATGATGTGGGATTTTACAGCTTGTTAAATGTCATGTCTTTTACGGCTTTCGGTCTTTAGTTTTTATATGTACCAATACAATTGAAAACTGTTAGTATAACTAGTTGTAATAGCTGCTATCAAAATGAACAATTTATGGTGGAAATGCAAGAAGATTATGCCTGGAGTTTTTAATGGGACCTGCTGCAAACGTCGTTCCAACTGTCTGTGTAATGGATGGTATGACATTTATAAGAACATGTGTCGTCACTGAGTTTACTCTGAAAGACGAGTACAGTTTTCAAAGACGTTTTTTAATCAAAATAACGTGATATTTGAGTTGAAAGCAGTGGTGTTTATTACAAAGGTTACTTTTTAGAAGAGAATGTTGTAGCAGTGACAATATTAGTTTGCGCAGTGTTAACTGAAACTATTTAGATTGTATATAGTTACTAAGTATGCAAAATTTGACATTTGGTAGTGCAAACGACATACTATGCATATAATCAACTGCATTATGGGAATGTTTTGAAAGATACTAAAGTAGTGATTTTGTTCGTCTAAGAAAGAATAATGGTCCATGGGTTATGTTTCATAAGGATATTTTATATGCTACGAGACAAAATATATGTTTCTATGGTCATCGTGTTAATCATATGCGGATAAGATCTGCGAGGGTTTTGCGTATAATCATACAACAATCAAATTTAAATCTTACAACGAAATTGTATAAAACTATTTAGACCTCATTGCCAGCTCCCAGAGTTCCTTTCAGCGCGAAACTCTGATGCATTATATATATATATATATATATATATATATATAACTCTACTTTCGGTTTACGAATGTGTGTGTAGGATCACTTAGTATAGATATAAATATATACTGCTCAGTAACGTAGCATTCAAAATGGTATGCTAAACAGTCAAATCGCAAAATTCGTCGGAGAGACAAACTCTTCAAATTTATTAAACATGTTATAAGTAATGGTATCTAAATGATAAAAATATAAAGACGCAAGACGTATAATCCAAAAAATGGGGCGGAAGTATTTTATACAAACTAATTCGTCAAAAAAACGTGGATATATTCTCTGTTAGTACATCTCTAAAACACACGTTACCGACGTATCAAAATATTAATTTGTGACCTCCGCCATTTTTACTTTTCTATGATTTGGGTAGTAAAATATAATGATGTATCGCGTGGTGGATGTGCACAATTGTAGGTTGCTGTAACCAGCATGCGTAGTATCACTACTTCCTCTTGTTCATGTAAGAGCAGGTTTATGCCTGTATACCAGTGGATAAGATATATATATATATAACAAATCACCTAAAGCTGATATTCTAATGGACAAGTGTTCAGTTCCGTTCCTTAAATATTTCATTATGGAATGATTTTTCTGTTATTTTAATTACTGTCCTTTTACAAACTACATATATGTAACAATATATAATAATACTTTTATAATGTAACTATGCTGAGGATATAATATCAAAGATGTTGTTGCACGATCGATAACCTCTTTGATGCTAGATGCTGATCAGTATCGACGAACGTCCCGAATAGGACAATAATTAAACCAAACCGATCGCTATTGAAATGAGATTTGTTTGCATAATTTGGTTAGAACGATGTGTGCAATGTGCTGGGCATTCAGGCTTAAACGGAAGAAATTAGTCACTTTTAAGTGTATTTATATTTGCAGGTGAGGACCGGTGGCTTTGTACATTATTGCTCCAGCAGGGATATCGAGTGGAGTACGTGGCCGCCTCTGATGCATTGACGGAAGCACCAGAAGGCTTCAGCGAATTCTTCAATCAAAGACGTAGATGGTCCCCCTCTACTATGGCCAATATACTTGATCTCCTTCTTGACTGGAAACATGTCATAAAACAGAATCCTGACATATCAACACTGTACATTTTCTATCAAACTTTTCTGATGTTGTCCTCCATTCTGACACCTGGAACCATATTCCTCATGCTCGTTGGTGCAATACATACGGCATACTCTGCTATAGACCTTTGGGTTGTACTGTTGGTAAACGTTCTGCCATTGGTTGTTTTCGTTATCCTATGTTTTAATGCCAAATCCGAAACTCAGGTAAGACCTTTTGCTATGAAGAATAATGTTATCTATTATCTATATCAATTCATTTTGTCATATAAATTGTAAAACTATTCAATGTAATATTAGCAGCTATTCTTATATGTAAAGCTTTTACTAGATGTTAAGTTGTTTTAGAACAGCAGTATAGATTATAAATATTATCATATGGTATGATATGGGTTTTATGTAGGTTTGTTAACTACTCACAAAGTTTAAATGTTGTTTTACACTTAAATAATATTAATTGTAACGAACATACATAAGTGTCATGTTAAGAAGAGTTATTTTTATATTAAAGACATATATTGCATCAGATTATGGACAACAACTAAAGAAGTGATGCCATATTCAATACAGCAGTAACGCATCTTTAATATAACGTACATTATGCAAGAACGTATCAATTACGTTTCTACATATTCTACGTTTCCTTTCTGTTCCTCTAACACAGTTACGATGAGACATGTTCGGAATCCATTTAATATTTATCATATCTACAGTTTGCTGTAAACGTTACTGGAAACATTAGAACGAATTACAGCTCATTGTCCATTCTAATAAACGTATTAATGTTGACTTTTTTTAAGTATTGAGCAACTGGTTGTAATAGATGCTGCTTTTGATTAAAACTCAGCAAATTATTTAGTATATTTTAATCACGGTCAAGTTCAAATCCAGGACACGACCAATCATCCAATAATTTGAAGTTCTTACCAACCTGAATGCCATATCATACCATATTGTGGTCAAAAGCTGGCTATTTCACTTTCAAGCTTTTTCTTACTTCCACGTTGACCGTTTATTCATGCTGTACGATTCTGATAGGTACCTAACGTCTATCAATTGGTGAGGTGAATAGCCAGAGTGCAACTTGCTCATTTAATGAAATCTGCTAGATTCAGCTTAATATTATCGTGAAACAATTCATTAACTCGCTTCAAGAACAAATATTTTGTAGTATTAGTGAATGTGAGAAAGATCTTGCTGGCTGAAAAACAGATTCAAGAATTGATGGATGAAATTTTCTAAGATGACTTGTATGATAGTAACCAAACTTCTAACTTTGTTTTCTTTCTTTTACTCAGCTTACGTTTGCCGCAATCCTATCCATAGCGTACTCGTTGGTGATGATGTTGGTCCTCATAGGCCTAGTGATCACTATTGTTGACCTTGGATTATGCTCAGTTACGACGATATTCTTCATTTTCGTCGCTAGCGTGTTTGTAATATCCGCACTTTTGCATCCACAGGTATCAATACTTTATAGTCATAAATCAATACTGCTTTACCACTTCAGAAACAATCAAGACCTACTAGTTTGCAGTAATGGTGTTTTTTGTGCAGGTCATTAAATATTACGATGACGAGTATTTGCTCTAAGATTTGATTCCATAAAAAGCCATTACGATTTTTAATAGCCTGTATCATTATACTGAGATTTATATAACTGTGCCACGAAATAATATTCATATCAAAATGCAAGGCAGTTTATGATTATGTATGTGTGTGGGTGATGGTCTGGGTGTGGGTTTGTTTATAACATTTGCAACATTCTCGCGACAGGAATTCTCCTGCATTTTCCACGGTTTCCTGTATTTTCTTGCCATCCCTGCTACATCTGTGGTAATGGTTCTATACTCCCTCTGCAATCTGAACGTTACATCCTGGGGCACACGAGAGACAGCTCAAACCTCCTCCGGTAACGATACAGGAAAATCCGGAAATCCACGCAATTGGTTTGACGTATCAAGAGGTGCACTAAGGTATTTGGATTAACGTTTAGGCTTACTACGCTAAGGTATTGGATTAACGTTTAGGCTTACTACGCTAAGGTATTTGGATTAACGTTTAGGCTTACTACGCTAAGGTATTTGATTAATTTTTAGGCTTATGTCGCTAAGGTATTTGATTAATGTTCATGCTTACTACGCTAAGGTATTGGATTAATGTTTAGGCTTACTACGCTAAGGTATTGGATTAACGTTTAGGCTTACTACGCTAAGGTATTGGATTAACGTTTAGGCTTATTACGCTAAGGTATTGGATTAACGTTTAGGCTTACTACGCTAAAGTATTGGATTAACGTTTAGGCTTACTACGCTAAGGTATTGGATTAACGTTTAGGCTTACTACGCTAAGGTATTGGATTAACGTTTAGGCTTACTACGCTAAGGTATTTGATTAATTTTTAGGCTTATGTCGCTAAGGTATTTGATTAATGTTTAAGCTTACTACGCTAAAGTATTGGATTAACGTTTAGGCTTACTACGCAAAAGTATTGGATTAACGTTTAGGCTTACTACGCTAAGGTATTGGATTAACGTTTAGGCTTACTACGCTAAGGTATTGGATAAACGTTTAGGCTTACTACATTAAAGTATTGGATTAACGTTTAGGCTTACTACGCTAAGGTATTGGATTAACGTTTAGGCTTACTACGCTAAGGTATTGGATTAACGTTTAGGCTTACTACGCTAAGGTATTGGATTAACGTTTAGGCTTACTACGCTAAGGTATTTGATTAATTTTTAGGCTTACTACGCTAAGGTATTGGATTAATGTTTAGGCTTACTACGCTAAAGTATTGGATTAATGTTTAGGCTTACTACGCTAAGGTATTGGATTAACGTGTAGGCTTACTACGCTAAGGTATTGGATGAACGTTTAGGCTTACTACGCTAAGGTATTGGATTAACGTTTAGTCTTACTACGCTAAGGTATTGGATTAACGTTTAGGCTTACTACGCTAATGTATTGGATTAACGTTTAGGCTTACTACGCTAAGGTATTGGATTAACGTTTAGGCTTACTACGCTAAAGTATTGGATTAACGTTTAGTCTTACTACGCTAAGGTATTGGATTAACGTTTAAACTTACTACGCTAAGGTATTGGATTAACGTTTAGGCTAACTACGCTAAGGTATTGGATTAACGTGTAGGCTTACTACGCTAAGGTATTGGATTAACGTTTAGGCTTACTACGCTAAAGTATTGGATTAACGTTTAGGCTTACTACGCTAAGGAATTGGATTAACGTGTAGGCTTACTACGCTAAGGTATTGGATTAACGTTTAGGCTTAATACGCTAAGGTATTGGATTAACGTTTAGGCTTACTACGCTAAGGTATTGGATTAACGTTTAGGCTTACTACGCTAAGGTATTGGATTAACGTTTAGGCTTACTACGCTAATGTATTGGATTAACGTTTAGGCTTACTACGCTAAGGTATTGGATTAACGTTTAGGCTTACTACGCTAAAGTATTGGATTAACGTTTAGGCTTACTACGCTAAGGTATTGGATTAACGTTTAGGCTTACTACGCTAAGGTATTGGATTAACGTGTAGGCTTACTACGCTAAGGTATTGTATTAACGTTTAGGCTTACTACGCTAATGTATTGGATTAACGTTTAGGCTTACTACGCTAAGGTATTGGATTAACGTTCAGGCTTATTACGCTAAGGTATTGGATTAACGTTTAGGATTACTATGCTAAGGTATTGGATTAACGTTTAGTCTTACTACGCTAAGGTATTGGATTAACGTTTAGGCTTACTACGCTAAGGTATTGGATTAACGTTTAGGCTTACTACGCTAAGGTATTGGATTAATGTTTAGGCTTACTACTTTCCGATTCACACGAAAGTATTGAAACAAATGGGCATCATCGTCTTTTGTCCTTTTAAATCTATTTCTACATTTTAAAACTACCTCCTTAAAATCAGATTTGTTTCGTCAAAATGTTTCTCGACGATATCATTTGTATCACTTGAAAAATGTATGCATTCATTCATATCATATCTTTTGTTGTGGTCGTTTAGAGCAAGATTAGTATGCCATGCAGTGCTTATGTTGCCAAGCCTACATTTGCTTTGCATGAAAGGAATGTAAATTCCATTAACCTGGGATCTGTATATCCAATACTCGCTTTGATGCAAGCTGAAATTGCAAACGATTTCTTACAATTATTCTAAATTTCAATTCCAAAGTGTATACGTTGTGTATTTTGGATTCTTTATGTAACTAGAAAGTCAGCACGTAGGACAGTGAACAAACTGTCATAATATTAGATATATAAAGTTCAAATTTGAAAAATCGGTTTAAGACGAGTCCTTATCTACACTGAGTAATGCTTAGACCAGATTGTCTAAACCGTATATCGGAGACATAAGAGTTTAGCAAGATCTATATTCGACCATGAATGTTTCGACTGTGAAATTATGAGTACACAAATCTTAAAAGCAAATAATTTATCCAACATTCACTCAGGGATGTCGGTGCCAGGGAACCATTTAAATCTTTCCTTTCAGTAAGCATGTACGTTGCCTTATATCAACTATCGTTTTATCATTGATTTTATGATATCGAGGCTGTGCAAACGCATACCAGTTTACAACTGTTGGTGCAATAACTAATTATACCATCTCCAGCCAACACCCCGGATGAATCATGCGTTTTAGTTCAGAAATTATAGCTATACTCAGATCGATTAAGTACACTGAGGCCTTTTAAAAGCACTTTTGGTCATTTTAATTCGGATTCCCTTGCCACATTGAAAACTTCATTAAACGCTTAATTAGACAATCGTAACATCTCAAATGATATACAGCACATGAGTTAGGTATTGTAACAGTGTTGGGCACTGTTCGCAGTCTAATCATAATGGATTAACGGTAATAAGAAAGTAGATAATGTAGTCATAATAAGCTTGCAACCATCCGTTATGCAGGAACAATTGGCCTGAAATCCCCAGTTGCTAAAATTAAGAATGCATATGCACTGACCTCAACTATTATTCAAATCGGCATGTTCTATATGCAAGGTAAAATGAATACAATCTCAATTTATCTGGCTAAATGAAGATAAATATAAAGGTTGGATAATGAGATCTAAATGCAAATTATGCGAGAAGGATATTAGTTTGTGTGCAGTGGTGAGAATTCTCCACCGTCACATGCACCTGTAAAAAAATAAGCTCTTGTAATGGCAGTTAATACAGGTAAAACAAGAAGCCTTTAGCATGAAATCATTTTTCATCAAAGAATTGTGTCTGTAAACACAGATTCAAGTTTTAAAATATAAACTGTATATGATCTTAATTTGGGATTGAGTGGAAATAGGACAGATGATAATTGCAATGGACACGATAAATCTCAACATAACAACTAGAACATTAATTTCGTTATTGGAGTCTAGTACAGCTAATGTACCGGAGACGTATATCTAACTCATGCATACCGTCTGAAGGATAAAGTTCGAGTAGGTACATATATTATCCGTGTCCACGTAGAGGAGTTAATTCTTGCTGATTGCATCGACTTCCTCAAGACGGAAAATGTGTTAAGTTAGCTTGACTTAGAAGAGCCATAATGAAGTACTGCCAGAGAAAATCTTTGTCTTATGTCAACAATACGTGATTCATAAAACATTTGTACCTTTCGTTTATTGTAATATTGTTATATGTCACCTTCATCCTATTTATGTAATGGTTTGAGAGTTTTAACTGTTTTACATGTTTTTGTCTTGCTAAATTAGTCATATGTGTTGAGGGACTATCACGTGTGGCGTATAAAAGCAATAGGCACGTTCGATATCGATAATTAAATAAAGTCATATGTTTTACAATTATTACTCATTTGTCTCTTTTTGACAATATGTTGATAGATTATGTTAAAGACTGGTTCACAATTTTGCAAGTCTTAGCCCTGCAGAAAACGTTTTATGTTAAACCATAGACAGGTAGTTGTATTCTAGAAAGAGTTTGATTTTCTTTCAACAGATGCTTGAGTTTCTCTCCGCAAAGCGACCAAGGATATATCCTGCAGAAACTTGATCAAGTAGAGAAGCAACTAAATCAACTAAACCAACGAGTGGAAGACATCACTTCAGCGCAACATGCGGTCAGCTCTCCAGCAAGTCCGACAGACTCAACAGTTGATAGTAATTATCTCCATAAAAAAATACTTTCATTTGTATCAGTGTATATCTCGTGTTTTGCTAAAAAAAGTTTCAAGGATTACACATTTTAGTTACGGTACGTCAAAGAACGGATTTAATTGTAAGAATTGGTTGCATTTGAATCAATTTAGTTGACTATTAATGAGGTGCAAAGTATAAACTGGCGATATTTATCAGCAAGTGAAATATATTTGCTTCTGTTTGTTTGATTAGGATTTATAATGTAGCTTTAACAAATATTCAGTCATTTCGTATCGATGTATACAGTGAGGCAGTTTTATAGCGATGTCGGGCACTGGGGCATCATGCCACAGACATGTAGCATGGTGTCCCACCCAGTCACTTTTTCCTGACACCAGGCCGACCAGTCCTAACACTAACCTCTTAATGCTGAACGCCAAGCGAGGCAGCTGTTAGTACCATTTTTGTAAGTCTTTGCTATGACTCGGCCGGGGAACAATCCCAAGACCTCCCGCTTCCGAGGCTGACGCTCTAACTACTAGGCCAACTGAGCGGTTAAAATACATTACAAATACATTTGCTATCATTGTTATCAGTTCCTGAAAAGTTGCAAATGGAAGAGTGCAAAACGAAACGGTAAAAAGTTATAATAAATGAATAAGAGATTAACAAGATTTGAGCAAAATAAATCATGGTCGCTTAAATATTTCAATTTAATACCTTTTTGCATAGTCAGATCAACATGGGCTGCATGCATTTTAATATCGCTTACAAAAATATACTTAAATGAACGACTTAAACAATGTACGGTAAAAACAAAGTGAATACGAAATTTATTATCTTTATCCATTTTATATTTCCGTGTTAATTATGTCGGTGAGTTTCTTACAGCAGACGGATTCCAATCAACTATCTCAGTAGATAAAAACTCCACGATTAGGAAAATACTTTGCAAATTTGCAACCATTTAAGAAGATCATGCCACGAAAGAACATAACCCTAACTGATATGTAAGTACACCAGCCGGGTATTAAGTGAAACAAACTCAACGTAAACCCTTATCAGTTCCCAAAAAATATTTAACTGATTAGATACCAGTAACATATCTTCTAATTTAGTAATTAGCAATATTATATTAATTAATGTAATCTGATGTAAGATGGCATCGATTCTACAGGCATTGAGCTTTGTAATATTGTAGTGAATTTCATTTCATACAGGTTGTCCATTCATAGCACGAGTAATGTTTAGTAGAGTACATCTAGTTTAACAATTCATAACTATACAGTATGTGCTTTTTTCTTTTAATTCTAGATGGTGTTGATAATGACACAAAGCTATATGATAACAGTGAAGCCGTGATATGTAACTGGATTCATGATGATAAGCTTAAGAATGCGAGCCTCTGTAAATTGGATGTAGACGAACGAAAGTTCTGGAAGTATATGATAAACAAATACCTCTTCCCTTTGGTTCAGACGGAGGAGGAAAAACGACGCGTGGAAGACGAGCTAACTGCACTACGGAATAAAGTATGCCTGTTTTTCATTCTTGCCAATGCCATGTTTATTTGCATCATATTCACGTTGCAGCAGATTACAACCCAAACTAAAAGCCTCTCGATTCCTCTCCCTTGTGTCACTAGGAATGGGAAAGTAGATTACGTGGAACCAATATCTTTGACTTTCACCTTCATTTTCGGCGTTCTTCTGCTTGTACAGTTTGTATGCATGCTCCTACATCGTTTTGGCACCTTGATTCACATCTGTGCCAGGACGGAGATATTTAAATCCAAAATGGACGATGATAAAACAAACTATGAGCAGTTGTATCGTGATTTAGCACAACAGAGTCACGATGATGAACGTCCGAAACGGGCCAGGAGTATTTTCCTGAAAAGTACAGTGGAACCAAATAAAGGTAAGCATCAGCTTCGACAGCTTGTGGATCTTTTACGTAAGTTCGATTTCGGAAATGTCTAGATTGAGTGATCAAACGTGAAAAGCGGGAAATCGTTGTTAAATGGTGGTCAATGACTCTGATACGCTTGGCAAAGGTGCATCATCTCAAAAGTATTGAGATATATTTTTTTCACCTATATTTTTCTCATTCAACTTACTTGCCTGAAGGAATTGTCAACAAATCAAGCTACAACATAGCTAACTATGTGACATAAAGACATTAAGTTAAATATAATTTAAATGTCTCGCCATCTCTGATAATGCACGATGCAAAACATTTTCAGAGAAACACATACACACGCAAAGTCAAGCCATTTGGTATTATCCTTGGAATTAAAGTTTGTTCCACAGAGAATGTTGGATTTTATCCTCTCTGTAACTTTTAGGTCATCGTCATTACATTTATCTTAAAGCACCTAATCTATTTTAAATAATTCTTTCGAAACTAACTGGGTGCTGTTAGCTACATTTACATGACTCTGGCCTGAAAATGTATTGAGCAATATTCAGAATAAAATTCGAGAGGCTGTGTGGAGCAAACTATAACAGAAAATGTTGTTTCATGCACACATACTGTAGCATAACAGACCACAAAAATCGTGAAGCGGACATCAACCAGAAATTTGATATGTCAAACACGTTTCTTCAAACAATGTAAACCACCTTCAATCATTCCTAGTTTAATCAAATATAATAATATGAGACAAATGCATTTACCAATCAGAGTGTTTCATTTATCAGTCTTCTAATAATGTCCATGTAGTGTGTCACTGCTCTTGTGATATCAACACTTGCAATATTTCCAGGTAAGAAAGAATACGTTTTCAGGTAACTCATGAATTAGAAATTTTCTTAATCACGAGAGACAGTTTGTTAGAACTGAAGCTTGTATTGTATTTTATCGTACCATTGCTTACCATATACTTTTTCTCCTATTTGGAAGTGAAGAAAGTTAAAAGCTATTGATCTTAAAGATATTAATTGCTTATTGATATCTTCATATGACATCCATTGATTAAATGTGTTAATACAGCAATAATATCAAATGTATTTACTGCAATTTATCATGCGTAGAACATGTGTACTTGGGGTCGATAATACATACCATTGCCCTCATCAAAATATGGTGTCTGGTAAGAACATTGAGGATATCGTATCTGGTAAGAGTGTTGGGGGCATGGTATCTGGTAAGAGCATTGGGGATATCGTGTCTGGTAAGAGTATTGGTGGCATGGTGTCTGGTAAGAGCATTGGGGATATCGTGTCTGGTAAGAGTATTGGGGGCATGGTGTCTGGTAAGAGCATTGAGGATATCGTATCTGGTAAGAACATTGGGGATATAGTGTCTGGTAAGAGCATTGGGGTTATCGTGTCTGGTAAGAGTGTAGAGAATATGGTTTCTAGTAAAACATATTAATACGGAGCATAGTTGGAGTTTATAATAAGTGCTTACAAGTGGTGTACAATAGAGGGAAATTGAGTATTGTTAGATTCTACGGCATGTGTGTGTGTGTGTGAGAGAGAGAGAGAGAGAGAGAGAGAGAGAGAGAGAGAGAGAGTTTTTAACGTAGCTTTATCAATGTTTAATCATCTCCCTACGATGTCTACAGTGTGGCAGTTTATAGTGATGTCTGGCACAGGAATCATGCGGCTTATATGTAGCATCAAGTCCGACCCAATTAACATTATTCTGACACCAGGCCGACAAGTCCTAACTGTATCCTCTTAATGCTGATCGCCAAGCGCGGCAGCTGCTAATAACATATTTGTTTGTAAGTCTTTGGTATATCTCGTCGGTGTTCAAACCCACGACCTGCCGCATCTCAGGTGGAGTTTTTCGGGAATATCGAGACTTAGAGATCTAATCGAAATGATCTCTAACCCCAATACCGCCAACTAAAATATATATAGACTGGCTCAGACTGCTCTGTTTGATAACGCTTTTACCATTTTTTTTATAATAATATTTTAACAGTAACACGCTTCATCTTCTAACGAAGATGTAGATTAACTCGAAACGTCTGAAAACCTATTATTTTTAATTGCGCCGTTACCAAGTATGTATGTATGTATGTATGTATGTATGTATGTATGTATGTATGTATGTATGTATGTATGTATGTATGTATGTATGTGTGTGTATTCTCTTGGAAACGCGATTTATATTTCATTTGAATTTCATATAATAATAATGAGGACTTTGTAAAGCGCCTAATCTTTAGAAGCTCTAAGCTCTTTACAACATCTATAATGATATGACTACAAAAAAAAACAAAAAAACAAACACAATAAAGTTAGAAAACATAAACAATGATGAAAATATGGAAGGTAAGAAACAGTATGAGGTCTTTAAGTTTGTTTATGAAGTCGATAAATGTGAGTTTTAAGAGCACTCTTAAAAGAGATCACTGTGTCTTTGTGTTTAATTTCAATGGTCAATTCATAAGCTGTTGCTGGACCATGGTATACAAATGAACGTTGTCCATACGATGTCGTTTTGATAATGGGAATAACGAGTATACGATTGTCAGAAGAGGAGCGTAAGAATCTTGCTGGTGCGTACACATGGGTTACGCCTGAATAGGTATTGTAGACTGGAGTCCGTCAGTGAAACGTAGCACAGAGAACAAATTTCGTGCTTGACTCTGGATGGATTTGATAGCCAGTGTAGGGTATAGAGCACTCCACGTTGCTGGGCCCTGGTATGCCAAAGAACGTTGTCCACATGACTTAATATCTTCGACTTACAAATATAGCATTTAGGTATATTATTAAATGGTGTCAGGAAGAAAAGCGTTCCATCGATATTATTAATGGATTCACAATAATACCCGTTTGCTTATATTATAGATGATATGCCGTTACAGTGGTTATCGAAATTAGAAGTATAGCTTTCTTGGTCAAATGTGTAATAGTTGATGAAAGAATAGAAGCATTCTAAAGATATTATTAAAGGGTTCACAAACATTTGATTTCTTCTATTGCAGTTGATAATAATTACGCTGATGCATCCCAGTCGAAATCGGACGATAATATAGAACGAGAGTTAAGCAGGCGAAACAGTTTTGGAGATAAATGTCAAAATGTTGTCAAATTTGTGAAACGAAGGCAGACTCTGAAGCGTCAAATAAGAAAAGACGAAGAAATGAAGGAAATCAACAAAAACTTCCCAAGTCTCTCAATAAGATCTCATAGGGCTATATTCACGCTACTTCAAGGTAATGCTTAAATTCACAACATAAAATAAATATAATGTTTTCCTTTCTCCACATTTGATATAAATTACATTTCTATTTTGACATTGCAATTTTTTCTTTGCCGAAATTGAATGTTTGTGGCAGTTTCCGTAAAAGGGCTTTTTAATTTTGCTGTTTTTAAAATGTATTTGTATTGAATTTAAAAAATTCAAATAGCTATATTATAAACATTTTGTATTGATTACAATCTTTTTTATGATACAAAACTATGAAAAAATGTTGCCATAATTAGGTATGTATTACATTCTCAACGTAAAGAGATAATTTAACCTTTTTGTTACGCCGTTTCTTGCTATGGAGAATTTTATGTTGAAATATCTTTTGTTGGTATTCCTTAGAGATACGCATTTCAGTTGCTGTTTAACCTTTTACATATTGTTTACTTTACGGACTAGACCTGTCGTCACGGTATAGTTTCTGCGGCATTATGGACCGGATCTGTTATGTTAACAATAATGAAATAATTTTAATCATGTGTTATAACAATTATAGTTATAATGTGTTATAACAATTATAGTTATAATGTGTTATAACAATTATAGTTATAATGTGTTATAACAATTATAGACGTTTGAATCCGTTACTATAATGCGTTTCAGAACCCAGTTTCGACCTTTGCTATGCGTCACCCATTATGAGCACGTTCATCAAAACTTTATATTCACAGAATCAAAAGCTTGACATTATATAATACTATTGAAGATACCTAAACATTATATAATACTATTGAAGATACCTAAATATTATATAATACTATTGAAGATACCTAAATATTATATAATACTATTGAAGATACCTAAATATTATATAATACTATTGAAGATACCTAAATATTATATAATACTATTGAAGATACCTAAATATTATATAATACTATTGAAGATACCTCAATATTATATAATACTATTGAAGATACCTAAATATTATATAATACTATTGAAGATACCTAAACATTATTTAATACTATTGAAGACACCTAAACATTATATAATACTATTGAAGATACCTAAACATTATATAATACTATTGAAGATACCTAAACATTATTTAATACTATTGAAGATAGCTAAATATTATATAATACTATTGAAGATACCTAAATATTATATAATACTATTGAAGATACCTAAACATTATATAATACTATTGAAGATACCTAAACATTATTTAATACTATTGAAGATACCTAAACATTATTTAATACTATTGAAGATACCTAAATATTATATAATACTATTGAAGAGACCTAAATATTATATAATACTATTGAAGATACCTAAATATTATATAATACTATTGAAGATACCTAAATATTATCTAATACTATTGAAGATATCTAAATATTATATAATACTATTGAAGATACCTAAATATTATATAATACTATTGAAGATACCTAAATATTATATAATACTATTGAAGATACCTAAACATTATTTAATACTATTGAAGACACCTAAACATTATATAATACTATTGAAGATACCTAAACATTATATAATACTATTGAAGATACCTAAACATTATTTAATACTATTGAAGATAGCTAAATATTATATAATACTATTGAAGATACCTAAATAATATATAATACTATTGAAGATACCTAAACATTATATAATACTATTGAAGATACCTAAACATTATTTAATACTATTGAAGATACCTAAACATTATTTAATACTATTGAAGATACCTAAATATTATATAATACTATTGAAGAGACCTAAATATTATATAATACTATTGAAGATACCTAAATATTATATAATACTATTGAAGATACCTAAATATTATCTAATACTATTGAAGATATCTAAATATTATATAATACTATTGAAGATACCTAAATATTATATAATACTATTGAAGATACCTAAATATTATATCATACTATTGAAGATACCTAAATATTATATAATACTATTGAAGATACCTAAACATTATTTAATACTATTGAAGATACCTAAATATTATATAATACTATTGAAGATACCTAAATATTATATAATACTATTGAAGATACCTAAATATTATATAATACTATTGAAGATACCTAAATATTATATAATACTATTGAAGATACCTAAATATTATATAATACTATTGAAGATACCTAAATATTATATAATACTATTGAAGATACCTAAATATTATATAATACTATTGAAGATACCTAAATATTATATAATACTATTGAAGATACCTAAATATTATATAATACTATTGAAGATACCTAAACATTATTTAATACTATTGAAGACACCTAAACATTATATAATACTATTGAAGATACCTAAACATTATATAATACTATTGAAGATACCTAAACATTATTTAATACTATTGAAGATAGCTAAATATTATATAATACTATTGAAGATACTTAAATATTATATAATACTATTGAAGATACCTAAACATTATATAATACTATTGAAGATACCTAAACATTATTTAATACTATTGAAGATACCTAAACATTATTTAATACTATTGAAGATACCTAAATATTATATAATACTATTGAAGAGACCTAAATATTATATAATACTATTGAAGATACCTAAATATTATATAATACTATTGAAGATACCTAAATATTATCTAATACTATTGAAGATACCTAAATATTATATAATACTATTGAAGATACCTAAATATTATATAATACTATTGAAGATACCAAAACATTATATAATACTATTGAAGATACCTAAACATTATATAATACTATTGAAGATACCTAAACATTATTTAATACTATTGAAGATACCTAAACATTATTTAATACTATTGAAGATACCTAAATATTTATATTATATACAGGAGCTACTGAAAGCGTTTCAGCTAGTGATGAAGAGACGTTGAGGCTATGAAAACTGGATCAAAGTTCAAAAGGCCCATCGCTTATGTTGAGGGGACTGTGCAGCATTCAGATGAATGTACTTGGTATGAATGAAATCAAATGGACGCTTTATTTCCTTGCAAATTAGCTTTTCAAGTAGAGGTTAACAGAATATGTGTAGATCTGTTGACCAGCAAAAAAGAATATTGTATGTTGAAATAAAACTTTTAAAATGCCTAAATTGTACCCATAACTAAATTTGGAAAGGATTAGTATAGGGCTGTTTTAAAAGTAGAGGAAAATTGCACACACACACACACACACACACACACACACACACACACACACACATATACCGTTCCAATATCTTATTTAAATCATAATTTTAAAAATCATTCTTTAGAACAGTTTAAAGTCGGCTTGACTGTGTTCGTGAATCATTCTTACGAAATCAGTATGATGCATCATGGGAATGTTATGACGAAGTCTTAACGTCAGATTATAAGGAAGGTAAACACGAATTGTGCCATATATAATATAGATATAATATAGATATAATATAGATAATACTTCGGAATCGTTTGAAATTGAGGCTTAACATAAATTCGCAAAAAAGCGACTTTTGGAGGGCAATCAAACTTTTAGATTTCCAGCAGACGATAAAATTTTGCAAGAAACATTTGGTTACATTTCTTTTTAGCGTAAAAGGAATAGAATATCCTAATACGTTGTATTTGATTGTGCTTGAAACCAAATAATATATATCCACAATAGTAAAAATCCTTATTTCTTACCTGTACTCATGTCATAAGTCTTCCAAAATATTAATAAAAATTAAACCTAGATTAATAACTGTTATGCAAAAATTGTCTGTCTACCATGTGACTACTATATTCCGGTGTTGGAAATCACTAAAAAAAAATTCAAAGTTTTGCGTTTGATGCCATTCAAAAAGTTATCGGACGGTTTGTCAGTGAAACTGTAGTTAAATTGTTAATAATCTTTGGAACAAATGAGACTTCAAGAAAAGCAATGATGAGTTCTTCAAAATTGTTGAAGAAACTGGTTTTCTTTTTGTGAGAGATACTTAAGGAGTATTATGTTGGTGCATTCGTTTATTGCAACTAGCTTTGAGGAAAACCAAAGGAAAATAAACCCAAAGCTCATGACTAGACCAAAAATGGTAATTATCATAGTTCCAATGTTTTGATGAGAAACATTGTCGGAACAAATCATTGCAAGTAGTCTTTAGTAATTTAAGTCGAAGTCATTGGTAAGATATGAGACATAAAAGACAAGGATATCAGGAAGAATTTGATCGACGAATTATAACTTGATTAGCTGTGTAATATAATCATAATGATGATAGCAGATATAAGCATAATTAAAACATGATTTAGCAATTAAATCCTTTTAATTGTTATATTTCTTTATGAATATTTTTTAAAGTATTATTATTATTATTATTATTAGTAGTAGTAGTAGTAGTAGTAGTAGTAGTAGTAGTAGCAGTAGTAGTAGCAGTAGTAGTAGTAGTAGTAGTAGTAGTAGTAGTAGTAGTAGTAGTAGTAGTAGTAGCAGTAGTAGTCGTAGCAGATGTAGTAATACTAGTAGTAGTAGTTGTTGTTGTTCTTGTGTTGTTATCATCACCATAGCTTGGTTGTAGTAATACCAGTACGAGTAGTAGTAGTAGTAGTAGTAGTAGTAGTAGTAGTAGTAGAAGTAGTAGTAGTAGTAGTAGTAGTAGTAGTAGTAGTAGTAGTAGTAGTAGTAGTAGTAAAATATCTCCAGTCTGTGACTACTATTCATTAAACGATACATGTAATTCATTCAAAGAAAGATATTTGCCTACCACACGATGAATTACTGAAATCGCAAGCGCACCTGAGGAAGGATTGCAAATTGAACGTGATAGAGTAACATTTATGTGTGAAATGAGACTAAGTTACTTTTGATTACAATTTATATGCATTTCTGTCTGTCTGTCTGTCTTTCTTTGCATGTACGTACGTATGTATGCTTGCATGTATGTATGTATGTATGTATGTATGTATGTATGTATGTATGTATGTATGTATGTATGTATGTATGTATGTATGTATGTATGTGTGTGTGTGTGTGAGTGTGTGTGTGTGTGTGTGTGTGTGTGTGTAAAGACGTATGTATGTATGTATGTATGTATGTATGTATGTATGTATGTATGTATGTATGTATGTGTGTGTGTGTGTGTGTGTGTGTGTGTGTGTGTAAAGACGTGATTTTAAAATCATAATGATAACTTTCTTTAAAATGCCCTTCTTGCTGGTTATGCAGTGATGGTGTAATGCTTATTAAGACACATTCTCACCAAGTTTCATCATACAAAAAAAGACAGAACAACCTGTAGCCTATTTATGCAAAAACAATACCACAATCATGACCTTGTGTAAAACAGTCATGAGTAGAGGTATACCTAAAAACTAGTAAATGTACGATTTTGAGTCATTTCATCATATGATACTATAGGAGCTACATACAATCTTTGGGCATGATCATTTATGCGAAATTAAGAAATATAGGAATTTTGGTCCAGCGCGAACTATACACATGTAAGACGAGGGTTTAGTACCCATAAATGACACATCATGACATATATGTAAGACGAGGGTTTAGTACCCATAAATGACACATTATGACATATATGTAAGACGAGGGTTTAGTACCCATAAATGACACATTATGACATATATGTAAGACCAGGGTTAAGTACCCATAAATGACACATTATGACATATATGTAAGACGAGGGTTTAGTACCCATAAATGACACATTATGACATATATGTAAGACGAGGGTTTAGTACCCATAAATGACACATTATGACATATGTAAGACGAGGGTTTAGTACCCATAAATGACACATCATGACATATATGTAAGACGAGGGTTTAGTACCCATAAATGACACATTATGACATATATGTAAGACGAGGGTTTAGTACCCATAAATGACACATTATGACATATATGTAAGACCAGGGTTAAGTACCCATAAATGACACATTATGATATATATGTAAGACGAGGGTTTAGTACCCATAAATGACACATTATGACATATATGTAAGACGAGGGTTTAGTACCCATAAATGACACATTATGACATATATGTAAGGCGAGGGTTTAGTACCCATAAATGACACATTATGACATATATGTAAGACGAGGGTTTAGTACCCATAAATGACACATTATGACATATATGTAAGGCGAGGGTTTAGTACCCATAAATGACACATTATGACATATATGTAAGACGAGGGTTTAGTACCCATAAATGACACATTATAGCATATATGTAAGACGAGGGTTTAGTACCCATAAATGACACATTATAGCATATATGTAAGACGAGGGTTTAGTACCCATAAATGACACATTATGACATATATGTAAGACGAGGGTTTAGTACCAATAAATGACACATTATGACATATATGTAAGACGAGGGTTTAGTACCCATAAATGCGCAGTCTTTTATCAGTGTCCTTAATAACAGACATAACAGTATCTATTCAGGATGAGATCATTAGCTAAATCTGTAAACTTAACGAATAAAGTACAGATGATGTTCAAAGGTATCTTCATTAGACCATTTCAAGGGGATTATGTGCAATAACACACACGACAGATGTTGGCTAGGACACAGGAAGAAAGAATGGGTATGATATAGTGAGGTTTTATGTATGCATATTCATTTGTGCTGTTACCGACGTACACAATACAGAAAGTAGAATATAAGCAGCTGTCTTTCATACTTACGAACGAAAGCTCTATCTCTCTCTCTCTCTCTCTCTCTCTCTCTCTCTCTCTCTCTCTCTCTCTATATATATATATATATATATATATATATATATATATATATATATATATATAACTTACTGGGATCGAAAAACCGAAGTATTTATGCATTTTTCGTCACATATGGTTTCGCTCCTCTTCACCAGTCCAGACGTTAGTGAAAATAATTCGCTTTTCCGAAATTAATACACAATGAACAAAATTATGCGTTCTTTTCTTAAACTATGTTAGTAATCTATAATTGCGCCGTTTCCACGTTTTGTGTTAATATTTAGTTTACATACATCTGTACGTAAAAAAGAATGTTTTCATAATCTCAGAAACCATCTAACACTCAAGGTGTCAATTTTAGGTTAAAAAATAGAACACAAGAGCACACTTCTGAATAACTATGTTTGGCAGGTCATCCAGATTCGATTTAGCTTTATAAGCGCATGATTCTAAATCATACAGTCATTTTTATTACTTTGCTCACTAAGCACTGGTCATCCACAGGGATGGACGGTACATTTATTTAAGTCTCATCGTCTTGTACATATCATAGTTTATGAATTACGTTCCATGCCGATAACGAATATAGGAAATTAAGAATAAAGAATTAATAAATATACATAAGACAGACCAAGAGAAGAAGTCATCATACCCAAGCCAAATCTCAACGGCAGTAAAATCAACTGTAAGAAAATGGCATAGTATTGTGTTAACAGGCTTGTGTATCTCCTTCATTATGTGCGGGCTCATATCAGTGCTTGATGCATTGCTGATAACAAACCGTCAATCAAATCAAGGAATCGGCAACAATATAAATGGAGTCATCATAGTTACTGCACTATTAAACGAAGAAACTAAAATGAAAAACTAAAATGTAGGAACGTTTTGCAAACACATGGCATATATTTATTAAATTGATTACTTGTGTTACAATGGTTCGGCACTAATAAACAGTAACACATCAAAAGTGAAAACAACACTGCGAAGTTTGTAAAATTTAAAAAAAAATATTTTCCCCTAGATAAAGATTGGAAAAATGAAAAAAGGACTTACAGGTTTAAGAATAAAATTTAAAAATAATCCAAGAATAATCAACGATTTAATTACAAGAGTACTAGTAATTAAATGTTTTTATTGATTCAAGTTCGAGTCGTGTGCCGTAGTCTGTACTGTTTATATATAGTTCCTTGTAAAATCACAAGATTTAACACTCGGTTATTAGAAATCTGAATCAAATTTGATAAAATGTCTTTGTCCATGACTTTGGTATGAGCACATCAAATATTTCCAGAGAGACGAATTACTCCTGTAGAATCCAAATGAACCGAAGACAAGTTAACATGAATTCAAAAACTGGCTACAACAGAAGAAGTAGATATCAAATGAGAAAAACAAAACAAAACTGAGAATATTTCGCTAAAACAATAATTATATCGTATACTAAAACAATTTCGAAAAAAAACAAATTGTGAAATCGAGAAGCAAAAAAGGGGGCAGGGGACTCACATGATTGTGTTGATATCACGTACTCCTAACATGACCCTGACGAAAACCAATAATTTTTTTTTAAGAATAAAATAGTTTTTTTACTTCTTATTCACTATTCCTATCTTAACCTTAACAACAACCAATCATTTTAAAATTAAAATAAAACCTGTTTACGTGGCCGCCACTAACCCTGAATCAAGGTCAGGATCTAGGTCAACATTAGTTGTTTACCAAACAATAATTCAAGTCAACTGATTTTCTAAAACAAAATATCATCATCAGTGGATACATTTACATTACAAAAGCACGTAATGAAAAATAAACATTATTTATTACTGACAAGCAAAACATTAAAGTAAATATATATTAAATCAGATACGTAACACTTGAATGGAATGAATTAATATATGAACAACAAACAAAATACAATAATGGGAAACGGCAATAATAAGGACTTAACGATGAAAGTCCCTAGAAGGAACAAGTAGTTTCGAAGTGGAAGATTTATAAGCCACACTTCGAATTGCAAATTATTCACTTTTGCTTTTTTTGAAACACTAAAGCACATTGATACATACAAAATTAAAAAATTATAACACGAAGTTCGATATAAAACTGTCTTTGCAGCGGAGGACTCCTCTTATTGCCGGATTTTTAGAATCAGCCTCTTTCGTGATAAGTGTGTTTGTGTCCGCATTTTGTTGCTGAGTCAAACGATAAGGACTGTGTCAAGCTTATTCTGATGATGAAGCTGGGCAGGCATATTTACTTCTTAACTGGAATGTCTGTAGATATGCAACAATATATTTAAATAATTTAAACATAGGTTTATCAATTTCTGCTTACCACGAAACGAAAGGAAATTACATGGCTGAAATATAGTACATTAGAAGATATATCAGTATTGTTTTACTTGATTATTTTTTATATCTTCTATGTTTTTACCTTAACATAAAGTCACTATTTGAATTACTTATGCTATTATAGTTTTCTATTAAAACAATCTTTAAATATGCTTCTCTATTTGGTTATCTGTATCCACGTATTTTTAACAACACACATCATTAAAGAAACTAGAGGTAAAATAAGCAAAATAAACAATTTTTTTAAACAGCAGCAGAGAGGGTGAACAGACCACGTTTTCAAGCAAAAATAAGGCTTCCAGATCATGTTTTCGAACAAAATATGGCCTATAGATAACGTTTTCGAACAAAATATCAGGTTTCCAACAAATCTCATTTAACCAAAAAAAAAGTCTCCATTTTTGCAAAAACGGAGATTTTACGATTTTTTAATCAATTTTGCTCGCAACGATGTGGTCATCCACCCTCTCTGCTGCTAAAGTTTTCAGTTCTGGGTTAATAATTCTTTTACGATTTTAACCGAATATTTGATCAAGTCCGATACGATATCGTGTCCGAGGATCATGTAGATTTATTGTTGCGAATCCGTGCGGAGTCGACTGAGCATGACTAAAGAAATCTCGAAATTGATTGAAGTCCATATCAGAACACCATGTCTGCGAAATATTTCTAAGAGTATGAGTATCAACTCCGTTGAATACAGACAATAAATTGCAGTTATCTCTGATCACTTTTGGAACCTGAGTGTAGCGTTGAGTGACATATATCACGTCAGTGTTTTTGTGACGCCCACGGGAAAATATTCTAGCAGGATTCTTTTGTTTATCCAACATTATATCGTCGTATACGACTAAATTGTTAATATCTCCATCAATATCATCAATGCTCGGTGCTTCATCGATATCGGTTATAAAATCAATGGCGTTCTCACCCTTAATTTCTGATGCATTCTCGTTAAAATCTTTTAGCACTTCATAACATCGTTGATCATCTACGCTAGGGGCAATTAAATACAACTTATCCCACTTCATCCATCTCATTATTAAATTGAGCAACAATTGCGTTTTACCGGATCCAGATGGCCCGATTATAATCATCCGGATAGAGTTTGGTAGCGCTGCATGATGCTTAACTGGTTCTCTTGTTTTAGTCGCTGAAAAATCAATTATATCCATATTTCTATACATAAATTATGGATCTATATTGTATGAAGTGTAAAACGCGTACTAGCACAAATGATGTGACGACGGTTACAACTAAAAATAACAGATCAGCACTTACTGGTAGATGTGCAACATGTGGTATTAAAAAGTTCAGATTTGTTTCTACAAAATCAAAGATTTTACAATCCGGAGATGTTTTTAAAAAAAACGAGGAGGTGATATCGAAGCCAAATTGGCAAAGCTCCCTGGAACCCCATGGGCAAAGTACCCTGGAGAAAAGCACCTTCCAGGATATAGCTACTGTGGACCGGGAACCAGACTTGATATCAGACTCAATGATCAAAATCAGTCCCGACCCGGTAAAGAATCAATAAATGCCATTGATAAGGCCTGTCACCTTCATGATGTTGCTTATAAAAGCAGCAGTCTGCAACACAGACATCTCGCGGATGTGAAATTAATTTATGCGTTAAATGCTATTCCTGATAAATCCTTCAAAGAAAAATTGGCTTCATTTTTGATAAAATCGGCTATGAAAAGTAAATTGATGTTAGGTGCCGGTAATTAATAATATGGAATCAATTTATTATTCCCCAAGAGGATACTGGAGGGGTAAATCAGCAGTCCATAAACTCGCTAGCGCTGCAAAAGTGAAAAAAAACCACTGCGGCTAATTGGTTATCCAAACAGGCACTATGGCAAATTTATCTACCACCGCCTAAACAAATTCAATTCTCGCATTTTGATGTGACCGCTCCTAATGAAGTTCATCAGGCTGATATTTTATTTCTGCCACATGATCGTGGTTACAAATACGCTTTAACCGTAGTTGATATTGCAAGTCGATACAAAGAAGCAGAACCGTTAAAAACAAAATCAGCCACTGAAGACGCTTCTGCATTTGAAAGGATTTATCGACGAGATCCTCTGCACTGGCCAAATCTATTGCAGGTTGATCCTGGCAAGGAATTTCAGGGTGCAGTGTTATCTACAATGAAACATCATAATGTCACCATACGACGAGGGCATACTGCGCTACATCGCGATCAGGCCATTGTAGAACGATTTAATCGGACGATTGCTGAGCGGTTATTTGGATATCAATACGCAAAAGAATTCATTCAAGAAAAGCGATCCCGTGAATGGGTCAAAAGGTTACCAGCTGTGATTACTGCACTGAATAATGAGATTACTAGAACAATCAACATGAAACCTAGCAACGCTATTAAAAAGAAGTCTATACCCGTACAACCACAAAAAGATTTCAAAGAACCAATTCTTGGTAGTAATGTCACTGTTAGGTACTTATACGAACCAGGAGAGCTTGAGGGTGGTAAAAAAAGGGCTACTGATCCTATCTGGAGTGTTACTGCACACAAGATATCTAGTGTAACACGATCTACGGGTAGACCTCCAGTCTATAAACTGGATTCAACTGCCCCTCAACGAGGATTTACTCGACAACAACTACAGGTAATTCCCGAGGATACTCAATTGCCACCGCATGGTCTTAACTAGCACCGTTGCGTCTATTGCACTCAAGACAAGTCAACATCACATTGTTTCTGACATGACCGAGATTGTTATTTTTTCTGTCTACGGTGAATTGGCGAGGATCCTTATCCGAATACTGCCAACGCATTATACAATTGCAACTCGCGCAGTGATTATTCTGTTGTTGTTTCAGCGTAATTATTAATTTAGCATCAATATCAAATTCTCGTTGTTTTTTTTGTCCTGTTGTTTGTAACCGGAGAGTTTTTTATTAATGATGCTAACATCAATATCACTTATTGTTGTGTCATTATCATCGAAAACAACTCTTCGAAGTTGATTTATTTTTCGTACTCTGGATACTGCGAGATAGACTAAATTCGACCATTCGATGTGATTATCCACCATCCAAACAATTGTATCCGATATAGTCAATCCCTGTGAAGAGTGTATTGTTGCTGCGTATCCTAGCGTCCACGGGGATTTATTAGCACGCAATGCATTTTCGACGACGCTGATATCAACCAGCCCAATATCATTTAATACGAGAATTTGTTTTTCACTCTGTCCTGGAATATCAACTTCAATGTTCTGTTTTCGTGTATCCGATGGCCTATAACAAAGGGGTACTGGAAGCGTTGCAAATTTTTCTTTATGCAATTCAAATAGCTTCATCTGAAGTGTGTCCCTGACTATTTTTCTACTTGCAATTATCAAATCATTTGGTCTCCATGTTTCCCAGAAATCATTCATTGGAGTTTCTGAAATCACTTCACGCGCTATTTCGCATTGGATTCTATCCGGTTGTAATCTAATTAGCGCTTTGAATTCTCGTAATCGTTCATCAATTGATCTATAATCAGTGGTGATTTCTTCATAATAGTCTATAAAACCCCTTAGCCATTCATGTGGAGATGCACCGACAAATGGTGGTGGTTGGCCGTGATCACCGCACATGACGACTTTTGTGTTTTTGTTTAACAACCACTCAAGAAATGTTTGTAATACATCTAATGACACTGTGCATATTTCATCCCAAATTATGATTTCAGGAATGAATTTATCACCCATACGCTCAGGAGTCCATTTGTCACCTTTCCATCGAAAGAAACTATGGTAAGTGCAAGCATTTACCCCTCGTTGTATCATCTCTCTGGCGAGTCTGTGAGTCGGTGTTAGCACAATCATGTTAGAAACGCTAGCGTTTCCACGACGAAATAATTCAATTGCACGAGTTGTCTTTCCTGACCCACCACAACCGTTTAAATAAACTGTCTTATATCTACATACTGGATCAGATACCGGTGGTGCATTAGAAAATTCTGATTGAATTTCAATACGGTTACAACAAAGATATTTATCATCCATGGCAACGTCTGCGCATTCACAATACTCATGTAGCATCTCCTTTTTAAATCGCCAACGCCCCCAATTTTCTTCGGGATCTGTGAATTTAGCTACAGCTGATTTGTACTTATTATGTATATACATCGAATCAGTGGCTACTCTAACCGCGGTATTAGGAAATCTATTTATCATCGAAAATAGATTAATAGAAGCATAGGCTAGCATTGAACTTCTCAAATGTGTATACTGGGAATTACATCCATCACAGTAGGTAACAACCGTACCTAATTTCTCACCATTGGATAGAAAAGCATCCTTACGGGATACAAGTTTTCCCTGTTTCATTAAATCCGCTACAATAAAATCGTATTCAGCGACGTCTATGATCAACCGCGAAGAATATTTTGCATTGTCGTATCGTCCACCCTGGGTAAATTTACCGATTATTCTTCGTCCGAGATCCTTTGCTTGTTCTTTTTTACTTTCAAATAACTTCTTAGACCGATCCATGATTTCTTCTTCACTGAAATCTGGAAACTGTTTTCGTAGTTCGTTGATTATTCTATCTAGATCGGGTTGTGGTAGCCAAACTTCTTTCTGAGCTCGATAGCATATAATAGCCTCGGAAACAATCAACGATATTAGCATACCACAATCAATCATATATCTCAATAGCACTATTGGCATCCAGGCCTTTTCAGATAGGTGTCTACCGAGCCAATCATAACTACACGGATGTAATCCTGACGCTAATTCAAATGATATCACACGAGCGAATCCGGTTAAATCAAAATCAGGCAATGGTCCATTAATCGCAACACGAGTCATTTCATGCGTGGGGTGTCCAAATCGTTTGAAGTACTCAGCACATTCCCCATATCCGAGAAAACTTCCGGGATAACACGCGGATATATCAATTGAAATCATACCATCACGTGAGTATTTCGTATTCCACAGTCCTCCATGACCAAATTTGACGCAACTCAATTTAACATCCTCGAGAAAATCACTTCGTGTTGGACGCCATGAGTTTTTTTCTCTTGCGAAGTGAGCTACCACTGATGGAATAGTAAAACTATCCGTGAGTAGTTTTTCATGGGAATTCTCCGGTGAAAAATCACTAGCGATTTTTCTCATTCTGTTATCTAATTCTTCAACGCGATATAATTCGCCATTTGGTCTTACAAATTGATCAAATCCTATTTCGGGATCTTCATCACTTCTAAGTAACCACACTGACACAGGATCATCTTTACACAACGCATGAATAGCATCGAATAATTTCTCTTCATAGAAAACATCCCCGACGAACTCCTTAGGGATATATTTCACGGTTCGTTCTCGTGGAAATACTGTTACCGCAGGTGTCCACGCGTGTTTGTTATGATCAATAATCTGTATTGGCGCTCCATTTTTGTTATATTTCGGTTCGTATAAAACCTCTCCGGTTATCGTCATAACGGTTATTGGAAATCTTAATGATGTTTCTAATTTAGCTATATCAGAAATCTTTGCACCATGCTGTTTCACTGTCAGTTCCCACTCGGTTATTTTCCTACGTCGCAGATCAGTTAGTTTATTTCCTCGGGATGCATTTGTGAAGTGTTCTATTATTCGTTCTGCTACACAATTAAGCCCTGACGAATATTTCATAGGAGCTAGTTTTGCGATATCGGGTGTATCATTTAACGGATATATCCCATAAACCATTGTTGTTACGGGATAAGATCTTTCGTAGTATGGCTTATCGATTCCGGTTAGAATTCCTGGTTTGGAATCTCTACTCACAATGACAGCTTTTTATTCTTGAGGATTGGTTCAAATTTATCCCTAATAATCCATTTGCCATCGACTTCGATAATGAATTTGATTCGGAAAAAATGCCGTTTTTCCCCAACACGTGAAATTATCACTGCTGCTTTTTCATCATTCATGGTAGCGTCAACAACACAATCAATTCGAAATGTTGACCAAAAATAAGATGCTCCATCACGCTTGAATTCATTAAAACAGTCTCTGATTTTACTAATCATGGCTTTATCAAGAATTGTATTCTTTGGTGGATTAGAAACTATATCGAGATTGAATTGAGCATCTTTCCATGGTAATCTCTTGGACGTTTTTTTGGGTTTATATAGATTAAATTTAGGATTAATTTTTAATAATCTCTTAAACTCTTTCATGTTTCCGTCTCTTGGACGTTTGAGATTAAATTTAGGATTAATTTTGTTACGTTTTTTTGGTTTATCGAGATTAAATTTAGGACTAATTTTTAATAATCTCTTAAACTCTTTCATGTTTCCGTCTCTTGGACGTTTGTTACGTTTTTTGGGTTTATCGAGATTAAATTTAGGACTAATTTTCAATAATCTCTTAAACTCTTTCATATTTCCGTCTCTTGGACGTTTGTTACGTTTTTTTGGTTTATCGAGATTAAATTTAGGATTAATTTTCAATAATCTCTTAAACTCTTTCATATTTCCGTCTCTTGGACGTTTGTTACGTTTTTTGGGTCTATCGATATTAAATTTAGGATTAATTTTCAATAATCTCTTAAACTCCTTGTCAGCATTGAATTCAGCATTTTTCGAAGGCGTTCTCCTTAATTCCCTCATGCTATAATTAAAACAAGCATTTAAATGAAAGATTTATATATAATGAATCACTGCAAGTGGCTTATGATTGGATCAGTAACCCCGTGTAACAAATCATGCAGAAATGAGTTTTGTGGGTATCATATGCAAAGCTTTCGACGTGGAAGCCTTGGCCCGTTACCCTGCATACGATGTGGGGTTGGGGTCAGGGGAAAATCTCAGTTGTGTTTGAATTGCGGTGGTAAGCGATACAGGGAGTTGAAGCGTTATTATGATAAAAGAATAAAAAATGGACAATCAATCAGAAATTATGACCCTGAAAAAGTCCCTGACACTGACAACGTCCCTGACAAAATCATAAGAACTCCTCAAGACTACATCGAAAGATTCATCATTAGACCAAACAATGAATTAGACAAACAATAGTATTTAGTATACGAATGAACCAAGAATTCAGACACCATCCCTTGATTACAAATTATGAAGCATCTAGTGATGGTGTTGTAAGGCACTGTAGACTGAAGAAACCAGTTGGTGCTGACAATGGTATGGGGTATTTGGTGTTCACTGTTAAGGGAAAGAAAACTTATCGCAATCATCGTTTCGTGTATGAATGCTTTTATGGATTGATCGAGCATGATTTTGTTATTGATCATATCGATTCTAATCCAAAGAACAATTCTTTATCAAATCTGCAGGCTATCACACAAAGTGAAAATACCAAACGAGGAGAGACTGGAAAATGCTCAAAAAAAGCGAGACCAGTAAAATCTTTGAATACAATAACTAACGAAGAAAAAATATTTCAATAAATATATGAAGCCGGCAGGTATTTCGATATTTGTAGAGCCTCAGTACGATTCGTTGCAGAGGGGATTTATCGATCGGCTATTTCAAAAAGGACGGGACAAAAAGTTCAATTTAGTTATGTCTAATGCGTCATATTTTTCATTTAGAAATATATCATTATTATAGAATAATGAATTCTGAAAACATGAATAGCATTTTATCCGAGATTTCAAAATTGAAAAGTTGGGATATTGAACTATCAGATGGGTTAAATCCTGATCAAATCATGTCTGATTTTCAGGATATTGAATACGGAGTTAACAACAATAAATATATGCTACCAAAGAAGTATGCGCTCATCAAGAGAATTCAGAATTCTATTCGGGACTCTCTCGCATTTTCCAGTGACGTAAGTGTGTTCGCTCCGTTGTATACCATCGTAGAACGAATACGAAAGGAATTGGGGTACGAATACGAATTGAAAAAGGAGGTTAATTCTAAAGTTAGAAACCTACGGGCGTTAATTCAAGAAAATGAACAATTTTGATTGACCATTTATCATTATTTGATTGTGATCGTCCCTAATAGAGATTTTAATTTTTTTTAGCATTTTTTGATTGATAATGTCAAAAACAGTGAAAATATTTCACACTGAATAAAAATTGATGGACGGTTCAGATTGATCAAAAATAGAATGAGGGAACTAACAGCATTATTTATTTATATACAATTTTGATAGTTTTTCATCGATGAACGAAGCTCTTATAGGATGAAATAACGCTTCTATGATCGTGTTAAAAATTAACTGACATGTCTGACATGTAACAAAAAGTGTTTTCGTCTGTTAGATCGGATTGAAAAATTGTTTTGCAATTGAAAAATTGTTTCTGATTTTAAATAATGGTCAATGAAGCATTAACAACCCGATTGACTCGTGAACGACTGGATGCAATTAAGAGATTTGTACCAATTCGTGACTCTGTACGGAATAAACTACAACAACGACAGAGTCTTCAGACTGATTTTGCTGCGGGACCTGAAGAATTGTTTAAACCAGTAACCACAGCAACGAAGGAGATAGAGCATGCTATACTGGGAGATGATCCTGACGGTAAAAGAAAAGAAGAGGGTCTTATTCCTGTGTTAGAAAAAATAGCAAAAAGAACTAAACAAACAAAAAAATCCTTGCAATCACTTCCTCAGGATATATCAACCGCTTCGAAACGAAAATTTAAAGGATTTCAGGAAGAACTAGTCAGTGGACTACCTAAATCAATTATATTTACCGAGAGCGCTAAACAACAAATTCTCAACGAGGATATAGACAATTTAGGTGAATTCGCTGCTAACAGCTATGATTCACAAGAGAGGTTTTTCACGGACAATTATTCGGATTATAGAATGTCACATAATGAATGGGCTGATACAGTGTATGAAATAAATACTGGGAGTTTAGATAGAAGGATGAAGGAATACAGAGACTTCAAGAGAAAATTTCAACTCCAAATAAGACAGCCATACGATGACAAGAAATTTCTGGGGAGTGGTCTAGTTCAAAACGCTAGCGTTTCATGTCCTGGTAGTGTTCTCAGTGATATATCACGATTAGAGGTTCTTGTAGGAGGGTTCCGAGCTGGAAATAACTCACCGGAAATAATTAATGAAGCAGCTGATATCTGTAGACGATTATTTCAGGGTGGTATCATGGATATCAGCACATATCGAGATTTCATTGGCGAGTTAGTGGAAAGTGGGTATCATAGTGACTGAATTGAAAAGTCAATTGAAAAATTGTTTCTGATTTCAAATAATGATCATACACTACAATCATGATAAACCAGCCCCCGTCTACGTAGTTAATTCACGGTTTCCAGTTTATAGAGCATACTACGGAGATGGTTTACGCAATACCATTGCAGGGTTATTTGCGAGAATGGCTCCAAAAGTGATGCCGTTGGCTAAACAACTAGGAATGAAAGCCATTGATGTTATTCGTGATAAGGGTATTGGTACTGTTGGAGATCTTGCTGGAAAAGCGTTTTCAACTGCGAAGAATAAAATAACATCATTAGTGAGACGAAAAAAGAAACCGGTATCATTGCCATCTACAGCGGAAATGCCTGCAAGTGTTAGTAGAATTATAAATAACGCAGTAGATGAAAAATTAGCGTCGATGGTTTTAACCCCCGACCAAAGCAATATTGCAAATATGATAGCAGGAAGTGGCTTTAAAAAACTACGACGATGAAAATGGAAAATCGCGATTTAGACTCTGATAAATAGAATAAAATGTTCAAACAGTCACGTGATCCAGCATTTGATATAGACGCCCCAGTTGGCAAGGATGATTCTGTTCGCGATTATCAATATTACGCCTATCATGCCATAGACTCAAATAGTCGAGCAAGAATTGATCTTCAAGTCCATGATACCAGTAAATACTTTTTACCCTGTGAAGCGTTTATCGAAATCGAAGGAGAACTTGTAACAGCTGATGATACTCCTGCTGTACCAGCACCGTATCCAGCTGGTACTCAAGTCGGGTTTGTCAAGAATGGTATCATGGCGCTATTTGAGAGTGCTAGATATCTCATTGATGGAAAAGAAATCGAGTCGATAGATCGCGATGTTGATGTGGCTACAACAATAATAGGGTTAGCGAGATATTCCGATGATTATACAAGATCAGCAGGACCTTCTACGATGTTTGCAAAAGATGCTACAAATACCGCTGGAGGAAAACAATTTGTTGTAAGACGACCAAAGAATAATACTGGCACCGCTAATATTGATGCCGAAGATATGATTATAAACAGCGATGTTAATTTCAATCTAGGAGCTGCAACACGTATTTCAATGTTGCAAGGAGCGCGTAAATCATTTTCATGCGCGATTCCACTGCATCACATATTTGGATTCTGTAGAAATGTCCGAAAAGTTATCTACGGGGCGAAGCATACAGTATCGCTTGTACGAAAGAGTGATGATAGTGACGCAATCTGGAGGATTCCAGCAGACAATGCAAATCCAAATGCTGATGCTGGTAAAGTCAATTTAACAAAAATATCATTGTGGATGCCAGTGTTGACTCCAGCAATTACCGCAGAAAAACGATTACTATCATTTATGGACCAAGGAGGAAAGTCATTGTTGAGTTGGTTATCAGTGAGTACAGATGTGAAGCAATCAAATATGAACGGGTTATTCACGTGGAATCTAGCATCAAAACAAGGCGTTTCTGCGCCACGTCATATATTTATTGCGTTACAGGATAACACACGAGTTGGCGATCAACGTTTCAGTCATATGATATTTGATCAATTAGGTGTGAAAGACGTCTCACTGAGAATAAACGGCCAACAGGAACCATCCGAGGATATACAACTTAATTACACAGAAAATCATATTGCACGAGTTTATCATCGTCTGTTGTCATTTATGGCACGCGATCAAAATGTGGATACTGGTTTGCAAATATCACAATATGATTTTAAAAATCTGTATCCGATCTATTACTTCTCACTGGAACATCTCGATTTGATGAGACAATCTGTTGTTGATATACATTTTAGAGCTAATGTGACTCGTGGTGCTATTGCTGATTATAGAGCGGTTGCTGTGATTCTCAGTGATAAATCAATGCTACTTGAAGGTGTTGGTGGAAGAATGAGAGTGGTAGATGCACCAGTGGAAAACATGTAATTGAAATTGTAAACGATTTAGAATCAATCAATTATGTATAACATGTCATATAGTGCTATTAGTGTTGCGTTAACTCCCGGTCAATTAAAAAAATTGCAATCGGAATCAGCTAAAAAATGTGGAACCACAATCACGTTGAAACCCAACCAAATGACTGGTGGTGCAAATAAACTATCGCTGACAACTCGTCAGGTGAAACATTTCAATGATGCACTTGCAGCCAAAAAAGGTGTTCAGATTACTCTCTCTGCGGCTGCTATCAAAAATATGATTAAAACAGGCGGTATATTTCCGTTGTTAGCTGCGATTCCAGCATTGATTGCAGCAGCAGCCCCAGCGGTGGCTAAAGCGGCAGCGTTAGGAGCCGTTGGTACTGCAGCAGGAATGGCACTAAAGAAAGCAACTGGGAAAGGATATAAAAAAAGGGAATGGGTCTAAGACTACCAGGAACCCCGTATTCGTGGTACAGCGGAAAGGGTCTAAGACTACCAGGAACCCCGTATTCGTGGTACAGCGGAAAGGGTCTAAGACTACCAGGAACGATTTATTAATTGAGGAACCTATGGTTCCCAAATCTTCGATGGTTCCCATGTCCAATTTTGATTTACTCGATGCTGCTAAAAAACTAGCGATTAAAAACTTCAGAGGTGTCTTTATGAAAGATCAATTACCACATCAACCAAACAGCGTTGAAACCGGAATCATTAATTTAGATAACAGCACCGGACCCGGAACTCACTGGGTTGCATACGCTATTGATCCACGTGGGATTGTCTATTTTGATTCATATGGATTAGCCCCGCCAAAAGAATTTATGCGTTATATAAAAAATATTTCAATGAAGACTTGGTATTCTACGCTACCAACACAACAAATGAATGACCCACCAATATGTGGCAGCGAAGTATTAAATGTCCTTAACGCTATTTCTAACTCCTTGAGTAACCCAAGCGGAAAACCACCACATGTTGTCGTGAATGAATACACTAGTAATCGCTGGAGAAAATCGAAGATTTTTCAACGAAGTCGTCAAAACGATTTTAGAGAGAGAAAGAGTTTTACAATAACATGATTGATATTTGGGGGAGATCTTTGAAACCCAAACCCGATGGCACTGCACCACCTGATTCTGTCAAGGATATAAAAAAAATAATTGAAGATGAAATCGCTGAGACGTTGAACTTAACAAATGTTGATCCTAATGAAATAGTTGTATTTCAAGACAAACAGGGTAAATTGAAATCCAGTGATGTGTCATTGAATGACATTTTGATACGGCAGCGCGACGCCGCTGAAAACTCTATTGCGCTGTATTCCAACGACGGACGACTTAAACCAGGCGCACTTGTGTCTACGATCACCGACGCGATTGCTACCAACGAACGTGAGCTGAATGATCTTATACGAGGTTATAATAATTTTCGCAAAAATGTCATACATAAATTCTTTGGAACACCGCTTGTGGTTGGCATGACTCTCGCTGAAATTAAAAACTATCTATCGCTATTCTTTTTTTAACAAGGACGCGGGAAGGATGATTAATGAAAATGAAATCAAGGCAAATTATCTCGAGATTTCTAAACTAATAGAAGATCAAAAACCCACTAACGACGTCATTGTTAAGTTTTTTGGAACCCCGCTTGTGGCAGGCATGACTCTCGCTGAAATCAGTGAGTTTATCGGCAAGCACACTCACAATGCCTACATCGCTAATAGTTTCTTTGGTGTCCCGGCTACATCTACGATGACTCTCAAAGATATTAATATGTTTATGATGAGACAAACAACACTTAATACCATCGTTGATAGATTTCTAGGGAGAACACCTGTTTCTGAAACCACATCGTTGACAGGCCCGACCCTCGCTGAAGTTAAAAAAGCTATTGACGAACAAAAGCTCACAAATGAAATGGTTAATAAGTTCTTTGAAATCTATAAAGATAGCAATATCACGACGACATATTTTGACCTCGTTAGTGATTATCAAACCCGAACAACTATGGCATTTAACATCCTTTTATTTACATTTTTTCAACGCCGCGATGGAACGATAATGAAAAATACCGAAATCAATAAAACCTATTCCGACGTCATTGACGATATTATTAAACTAAAGGGAGATCAAAAACCCACCAACGACGTCGTCGATAAGTTTTTTGGTGTCCCGGCTACATCTACGATGACTCTCAAAGATATTTACAATGATATTCGTAAACTAAAAGAACATTTTGAAAAGATAAGGATTCCGCATCCACACATAAGAATTAAAAATGTCGTGTATACAGTCGATCATGGAACCATGGATTGGATAAGAGACGTTTATACTACATTGTCCACTGGTCTCTGGACGAGGAGCGATGCGGGGGGCGATATCTACAGTACAACGGGGATTGAAGGTATCTACAGGCTAACGTGGATCTCTATCGATCAATTTAACATGATCGCGGGCGGTAAAACCTACTCTGGTGGCACTGCGATGTTAATTATCAGGAGTAACGGTCAACACTTTAATGTCGTCGCGGTTGATAGCTCCACCATTAGATCAAAAATAACTTGGTGTTTAGAACTCGTAGATGATTTTTCAGGCTGAAGCTACCATACCTACGACATCCCAACCCATCTACCTACCTGTCCTGCCCTGGACCCCTTAACGATGGCGAATAATTGAAAACACTAGCGGGTTTAAAATAACAACAATGATTCCATCATCGTCGTAATATCGATTCGACACCGTGAAAGAGTTTTCCGCGAATTTGAAATTACTTTCCGCGAACTTGAAAACACAATTGAAAACACTAGTATTTTTAAAATAAAAATGATTTCATCAACGCAATGTCGCTATGATCAGATCAGAGAATTTCAGACTAGACTCAAAACCCTCACTGAGGAGTATCAAATAAAAATAAAAAAATACCGACGAAGAATCACCGCAATTGATATTACTATGTACTCGGTGTCAAGCGTTCTCGCTGGCGCCGGAATAATACTTGCATCGGTTACAATGATTGCCCCGGTCGTAGTTCCAATTTGCATTTCTGCGGTGGCTACAATCGGGGGTATATCAACCGGGATAGCAAAAAAGATATCATCATGCAGCCAGAGTAAACTGCAGAATTACTTAATTCAATTTCATATTGCATCAACCGCATATTCGCAGTTATCCCTGATGATATCGTCGTCACTCGATAATACAATTATATCAGATAGTGAATTCTCAGCGATGGTCAGTATTTTTGATTCAGCGATATCAAAATTAGAGCAACAACATGAATATAATAACAATGACAACACCGATGGAATCAGAAAACACGAACCCAAAAACAAACCCAAAAACCAAAATGATCTCAATAATCTCAACCATACCAGATTGTGAGTTCTCAGTGATGGTCAGTATTTATGATTCCGCGGTGTCAAAATTAGAAATACAACATGAGTATAATAACAATGACGACACCGATGGAATTACTTCAACAAATAGTGGAGAACACGAACCCAGTACAAACAAGCATGATATCAATAACATCAACGGAACCCGAGTTTAGTGTGAATTTCCCTAGCCCAGTCCCCGTGAAGGAGATAGCGCTAGCAAAACTACGAGTGTATCACAGTTGGCCTAATATCAGATCAAAATCATTTGGTGGTCAACAACCCAATAATTCTTTAGTGTTTGCAAATAAGAATAAACCCGACGGAACCCCAGACTGGAAAGTTGTTTCCATACCAACCGGATCATACCAAATCGAACAAATCAATAATGAATTCGCGCGTAGAATAAAATCGATTACTGGAAAAGAATCAAAAATCGCTATAACAGTTCATGAGCCGACGCTATCATCCGCAATTGAGATAAGCACAGAAGGATACGTCGTAGATATCTATCAGAGTTCTATTAGAACCGTACTGGGATGGCCTGAAAAACCACCGGAAAAATCCACCACCGACTTAACCACGGATGTAGAATCATATCATGAAATCAATCCCAGTTATCGAGATGATTTATCTGATATAAGAAAAGGAAAAATCGCCGATAGATTTATATTCAATAACAAAGACACATTGCAATGGGATTTTATCATTAAAAGAACAACCGACTCATCTGTTACTATTTCATTTACGCTAACTGACGTCCGTGGTTATTTTAATGAGATTAAACAATTATATGACACACAACTAGAACAACTACGGAAAACAAGATCGCAAAAACACGTTGAAATAATAAATCAACTTATATCGGACATGGAATATATCTATGAACTAATTATTCAAACAATAATTAATGACAACAGCGACAATAAACAACGATTCCTAACCGATTACAATATCACAGAAGACAATCTGCGTAATTTCAAGTTTCCGAAATACAACGCTGATGAATTAGCAAGAATTGTTAAAACCGATATCAAAGCGCTACAAAAATCAAACATAATAATGATCCAGATGGTGGCAGTAGGCATATCGCTCCGTTCAACGTGAATATTTCATCGGTGATTGCGCTCAATTTAGTATGTGATGTAATTGAAGGAAGCTATCAGATTAATCTAGAGCAATCAAATCAAGCTCAGCAGGGATATATTCTTTATTCGTTTGCACCAAGAGCTCCTCCAGGATTCCTAATTATTGAAAACCCAATTAATCCTGTCTACATGCGATGCCATAATAATTCATTAACCAGAATTAATTTCAAACTCACCGACCAGTCAAATAATCTGATTGATTTACAAGAAGAGGTGTTAGCGATTAGTTTGTTTGTGAAATCATAAATGATTTTCATCCTAAGGACTGAATCAAATATTCGGTTAAAATCATTTATTATTTTTTGTTAACCTGTAGCAGCAGAGAGGGTGGATGACAACAAGTTGCGACCAAAATTAATTAAAAAATCGTAAAAGTCTCCGTTTTCATTTTTTTTAGTTAAAATGAGATTTCGTAGGGAAAGCTCATTAAGATTTCAATCAATTTTTTGTCCGAAAACGTTGTAGGGTTTGCCCCTGAGACATTTTTTTGGTTAAAATGAGATCGTAGGAAGGCTCGTTTTAAGGATTCAATCAAAATTTTGTCTGAAAACGTTGTAGGGTTCACCCTCTCTGCTGCTTCTTAATATAATCATATCATGCACACTGATAATTGTCTCTGTTGCAAAAGCAGGAAGAATATGTTACATATTTTATATTCCCTTAACGTAGGATTATTGCCATATTCTCACCTATGAAGTTAGTATAAATTTTAAAAAGAAAGGATCCGTGTAAGTAAGTATCCATCTCACATATTATGTATCCGTTTCAGATATGTATCCATTTCATATATTATGTATCCTTTTCACATATTATGTATCCATTTCACATAATTTTTGTATCCATTTCAGATATATATATATATATATATATATATATATATATATATATATATATATATATATATATATATCCATTTCATATATTAATTATCTATTTCAGAGAGTAAATATCCACAAAAAAAACCATTTAACCTATTCATCCATATCCATTTATAGCACGAAGGTAAATGTCAACGTCTCATCAATGTCAGATCTACATTTCACACACTTTGATTAATAAAATATTTCAAAAACATTTCTTACAAAGTGAGAGGTAGTATCTCCATGTTCCAAAATTGTTAGATTGCCATATTTGTCCTCATCACAGATGAGTTTGATGCTAACGCTCCTGAAATTAAAATTAAGATTTTTAAACTAGTCTATTATAAAGTGAATATCACATATAATTTAACATTCGCAGTGCATTTATGATAGTTACAATTGTAATTGCTTTTATTTTATTCTGAAGTACGATCTTTAAATTCTACGATATGCGTACATTTAGCAGCAGAGAGGGTGAATCCTACAACGTTTTTAGACAAAATTTGATTGAAATCCTAAAACGAGCCGTCTTATAATCTTATTTTAACCAAAAAAAGGTGAACCCTACAACGTTTTCAGACAAAAAATTGATTGAAATCTCCCTACGAAATCATTTTAACTAAAAAATGAAAACGATTTTTTAATTAATTTTGGTCGCAACTTGTTGTCATCCACCCTCTCTGCTGCTAAAGTTTTCAGTTCTGGGTTAACAAAAATAATAAATAATTTGATCGAGTCTTTAGGATGAAAATCATTTATGATTTTACAAACAGACTAATCGCTAACACCTCTTCTTGTAAATCAATCAGATTATTTGACTGGTCGGTGAGTTTGAAATTAATTCTGGTTAATGAATTATTATGGCATCGCATGTAGACAGGATTAATTGGGTTTTCAATAATTAGGAATCCTGGAGGAGCTGTTGGTGCAAATGAATAAAGAATATATCCTTGCTGAGCTTGATTTGATTGCTCTAGATTAATCTGATAGCTTCCTTCGATAACATCACACACTAAATTGAGCGCAATCACCGATGAAATATTCTTGTTGAACGGAGCGATATGTCTACCGCCACCGTCTGGGTCATTATTGTGTTTGAGGATTTTTATTTCCGGTGATGTTGTTTTTTTCCATGCGTCATGAATTATTTTGAAACCAACATCGATGGCATCATTGAGAAGTTTTTTTAGTTCTGGTACGTTATATCCTGGTAGTTTGAATGTGGGGATATCTTCAACGCGGATTTTATACTTCGTTGCAAATGTTGTTCTCGATTTTGGGTTATCTTCATCTAATATAACTCGAATAATTTGTGAATTAAATGTTTCCATATCGTTGATGATTTTGTTACATATTTCTACAACACTGATAAATTCATCTCGGGTGAGAGAGCCGGATTTAATGGATATTAACAATAGTGATAAATCATATTCCATCGCTGTGAAATTTTCACTAATTCTACTGTCGCTAACAACATGATATCCCGCTATTCTTTCCCCTTCCTTCTCTTTCCCAGTTGCTTGGTATACGAGATCAAAAAAATCTATAGTAATTCTGTGATCTTTATAACTCTTTATTGGATTATTGGGTTTTATCACGTCGGTGACATAATCATTTTTTTGTGGTTCTGGTAAATCAACGGTTTTTCCCCCTGGTGGTTTTTCAGGCCATCCTAGTACGGTTCTTATTGAGCTTTGATAGATATCTACTACGTATCCTTCTGTGCTTATCTCAATTGCGGATGATAGCGTCGGTTCATGAACTGTTATAGCGATTTTTGACTCTACTCCAGTAATCGATTTTATTCTACGCGCGAATTCATTATTGATTTGTTCGATTTGGTATGACCCTGTTGGTATCGAAACGACGTTCCAGTCTGGTGTTCCGTCGTGTTTATTCTTATTTGCAAACACCAGTGAATTATTCGGTTGTTGACCACCAAATGATTTTGATCTGATATTAGGCCAACTGTGATACACTCGTAGTTTTGCAAGCGCTATCTCCTTCACCGGGACCGGAGAGGGGAAATTCACACTGAATTCTGGATTCGTTGATGTTATTGATATCATGCTTGTTTGTACTGGGTTCGTGTTCTCCACTATTTGTTGAAGTAATTCCTGCGGTGTTGTCATTGTTATTATACTCATGTTGTATTTCTAATTTTGGTATCGAGGAATCATAAATACTGACCATCACTGAGAACTCACAATCTTGTAATGTTGATATTATTGAGATCATTTTGTTTTTTGGGTTCGTGTTTTCTGATTCCATCGGTGTTGTCATTGTTATTATACTCATGTTGTCGCTCTAATTTCGATATCGCGGAATCAAAAATACTGACCATCGCTGAGAATTCACTATCTGATATAATCGTATTATCGAGTGACGACGATATCATCAATGATAATTGCGAATATGCGGTCGATGCAATATGAAATTGAAGTAAGTAATTCTGCAGTTTACTCTGGCTGCATGATGATATCTTTTTTGCTATCCCGGTTAATATACCCCCGATTGTAGCCACCGCAGAAATGCAAATTGGAACTACGACCGGGGCAATCATTGTAACAGATGCAAGTATTATTCCGGCACCAGTGAGAACGCTTGACACCGAGTATATAATAACATCAATTGTGGTGATTCTTCGTCGGTATTTTTTTATTTTTATTTGATATTCCTCAGTGAGGGTTTTGAGTCTATTTTGAAATTCTCTGACCTGATCATAGCGACATTGCGTTGATGAAATCATTTTTATTTTAAAAACACTAGCGTTTTCAATTGTGAAATCCGAACGATTTAGTTATTTACTTAAATCCGCTACGAATTCCACATACCACGTTATTGAAACCCCAATCAAACTTGTATCAGTATATGTTATAGTGAACTTTTCAGTTTTATCCTTGTCGATGATCGTTGAAATCGTATTGTTGACCCCGGATGAACTCGACGATGATATATTAAATTGAGTTAATGGTGTTACTAGTGTTAATCGATAAATACCCTTAACGGTTGCAGTGATATCTAATTTGTTGTTTGCAGGTGTCCACTCAAATGATCCGTGTTGGATTGTATATACTACGTTGTTGGTTTTCTCATGAGGAATTTTTGTTTTTTCAATGATTGTTATCATCCTCGAAAAATCACCTTTGACGGCTTCGATGAAAGTTTTCGTCTCATCGATGGATTTTTTAATATCAGGGAGTTTTATTTCAATTTTATCCAACTGGGTTCCAATAAATTTATCAATGATATTTCTACGAAAAACTGAAAACTGTTTTCCGTTATCTTCGATTTTAGATTCAAGTGTTGCTAGTACAACCACAAAATTTTTTAACTCATCGTTGAGAGTTTTTAATCGATCTTTAATCGTCGAAACGAGTACACCCGGTTTTAGTTTACCCTGATCGGAAAATAACGCGATAGTATCCTCGATTGCGTTTTGTTGTTTAACTAAAATATCATCCAGAGAAATATTACTGGTTTTCAATTTACCCTGATCCGAAAATAACGCAACGGTGTTCTCGATTGCGTTTCGTTGTTTAACTAAAATATCATCCAATGACACATCACTGGATTTCAGTTTACCCTGTTTGTCTTGAAATACAACTATTTCATTAGGATCAACATTTGTTAAGTTCAACGTCTCAGCGATTTCATCTTCAATTATTTTTTTTATATCCTTGACAGAATCAGGTGGTGCAGTGCCATCGGGTTTGGGTTTCAAAGATCTCCCCCAAATATCAATCATGTTATTGTAAAACTCTTTCTCTCTCTAAAAAGCGATTGCTAGTGTATTCATTCACGACAACATGTGGTGGTTTTCCGCTTGGGTTACTCAAGGAGTTAAAAATAGCGTCAAGGACATTTAATACTTCGCTGCCGCATATTGGTGGGTCAATCATCGTTTGTGTTGGTAGCGTAGAATACCAAGTCTTCATTGGAAGGGTTTTTATATACCGCATAAACTCTTTTGGTGGGGCTAATCCATGTGAATCGAAATAAACAATCCCACGTGGATCAATAGCGTATGCAACCCAGTGAGTTCCAGGTCCGGTGCTGTTATCGAGATTAATAATACCTGTTTCAGTTTTGTTTGGTTGATGTGGTAATTGATCTTTCATAAAAACACCTCTGAAATTTTTAATCACTAGTTTTTTAGCCGCATCCATTAAATCAAAATTGGACATGGGAATCTTCGATTCCTAAATTAATAAATCGTTCCTGGTAGTCTTAGACCCTTTCCGCTGTACCATGAATACGGGGTTCCTGGTAGTCTTAGACCCTTTCCGCTGTACCACGAATACGGGGTTCCTGGTAGTCTTAGACCCAATCCGTGAACGGATCGTCCCTTTTTTATATCCTTTCCCAGTTGCCTTCTTTAGTGCCATTCCTGCAGCAGTACCAACGGCTCCTAACGCTGCCGCTTTAGCCACCGCTGGGGCTGCTGCTGCAATCAATGCTGGAATCGCAGCTAACAACGGAAATATACCGCCTGTTTTAATCATATTTTTGATAGCAGCCGCAGAAAGAGTAATCTGAACACCTTTTTTGGCTGCAAGTGCATCATTGAAATGTTTCACCTGACGAGTTGTCAGCGATAGTTTATTTGCACCACCAGTCATTTGGTTGGGTTTCAACGTGATTGTGGTTCCACATTTTTTAGCCGATTCTGATTGCAATTTTTTTATTTGACCGGGAGTTAACGCAACACTAATAACACTATATGACATTATACATAATTGATTGATTCTAAATCGTTTACAATTTCAATTACATGTTTTCTACTGGGGCATCTACCACTCTCATTCTTCCACCAACACCTTCAAGTAGCATTGATTTATCACTGAGAATGACAGCAACCGCTCTATAATTAGCAATAGCATCTGGCTTGGTTACATTAGCTCTAAAGTGTATATCAACGACGGACTGTCTTGTTAAATCGAGATGTTCCAGTGAGAAGTAATAGATCGGATACAGATTTTTAAAATCATATTGTGATATTTGCAAACCAGTATCGACATTTTGATCACGTGCCATAAATGACAACAGACGATGATACACGCGTGCAATATGATTTTCTGTGTAATTAAGTTGTATATCCTCGGATGGTTCCTGTTGGCCGTTTATTCTCAGTGAGACGTCTTTCACACCTAACTGATCAAATATCATATAGCTGGAGAGTTGATTGCCAACTCGTGTGTTATCCTGTAACGCTACGAATATATGACGTGGCGCAGCAACACCTTGTTTTGATGCTAGATTCCACGTGAATAACCCGTTCAGATTTGATTGCTTCACATCTGTACTCACGGTTAGCCAACTCAACAACGACTTTCCTCCTTGGTCCATAAATGATAGTAATCGTTCTTCTGCGGTGATTGCTGGAGTCAACACTGGCATCCACAATGATATTTTTGTTAAATTGACTTTACCGGCATCAGCATTGGGATTTGCAGCATCTGCTGGAATCCTCCAGATTGCGTCATTATCATCACTCTTTCGTACAAGCGATACTGTATGCTTCGCCCCATAAATAACTTTTCGGACGTTTCTACAGAATCCAAATATGTGATGCAGTGGAATCGCGCATGAAAATGATTTACGCCCTACTCCCAACATTGAGTTTCGTGTTGCAGCTCCTAGATTGAAATTAACGTCGTTGTTTATAACTACAGCCTCGACATCAGCATCATCATTAGCAGCACTGGCTTTTTTTGGTCGTCTTACAACGAATTGTTTTCCTCCAGCGTAATTTGTAGCATCTTTTGCAAACATCACAGAAGGTCCTGCTGATCTTGTATAATCATCGGAATATCTCGCTAACCCGATTATTGTTGTAGCCACATCAACATCGCGATCTATCGACTCGATTTCTTTTCCATCAATGAGGTATCTTGCACTCTCAAATAACGCCATAATACCATTATTGACAAAACCGACTTGAGTACCAGCTGGATATGATGCTCTAGCAGCTGTTACAAGTTCTCCTTCTACTTCAAGAAACGCTTCACAGGGCAAAAAATATTTACTGGTATCATGGACTTGAAGTTCAATTCGCGATCGACTATTTGCGTCTATTGCATGATAAGCGTAATATTGATAATCGCGTACAGAATCATCCTTGCCAACTGGGGCGTCTATATCAAACGCCGGATCATGTGATTTTTTGAACATTTTATTCTATTTATCAGAGTCTAAATCGTGAAATCATAAACGATTTTCATCGACGTAGTTTTTTAAAGCCGCTTCCTGCTATCATATTTGCAATATTGCTTTGGTCCCCTTGATTAATCAAGGGGGTTAAAGCCATCGACGCTAATTTTTCGTCTACTGCGTTATTTATAATTCTACTAACACTTGCAGGCATTTCCGCTGTAGATGGTAACGGTTTCTTTTTTCGTAAATCACTTCGTGATTTCACTAATGATGTTATTTTATTCTTCGCAGTTGAAAACGCTTTTCCAGCAAGATCTCCAACAGCACTAATACCCTTATCACGAATAACTTCAATTGCTTTCATTCCTAGTTGTTTAGCCAACGGCATCACTTTTGGAGCCATTCTCGCAAATAACCCTGCAATGGTATTGCCTAAACCATCTCCGCAGTATGCTCTATAAACTGGAAACCGTGAATTAACTACGTAGACGGGGGTTGGTTTATCATGATTGTAGTGTATGATCATTATTTGAAATCAGAAACCATTTTTCAATTGGAAACGCTAGCGTTTCTATTCAGTCTCGGTGATTAATCACTGTGATACCCACTTTCCACTAACTCGCCAATGAAATCTCGATATGTGCTGATATCCATGATACCACCCTGAAATAATCGTCTACAGATATCAGATGCTTCATTAATTATTTCCGGTGAGTTATTTCCAGCTCGGAAACCTCCTACAAGAACTTCTAATCGTGATATATCATTGATAACACTACCAGGACATGAAATCCTTGGATTCTCACTGGAATCTTGCAATCCGCTTCCGCTATAACCAGTTGCTTCATCCATTTTTTTCATTTCTTCTAAATTGGCTTTTTGTAAATAATCAAGAATATCATCATCAGGTGGTAGTTGTTTTTTAGGTGAAAAAGATATTTTCTTTGCAGGTTGCTGTCGCCTTCCTCGCAATTTTTGCGGTTTTTGTTGTTGTTTAAATTCTTCGTATTGATTATACACTTCGCCCACCTCATTGATATATCCAATGTATGATGCGTTACCCTTCTTCTTAATTCTACCTGTTTTTTCAGTTTTGATTTTGTAGAATATATCAGCCCAGTGAGTTATATCTCTAACAAAGTTATGATGTTCTGGTTTCAACAAATTTTTCCTGTTTTCATAAGTCGTAACAACAAGCGCAGGAATTTTTGCTAGTTTAGTCTCAATGATTGCTGCTAAACCCGCCTCGTTAAATATCACGCGTAAATCATCTACTATTTCTTTTGATTCTATTTGTTTTGTTTGTTCAGTTTTCGCTGCTATTTTTTCGAGTTCACCGATAACAGATTTTCCCGTCTCGGGAACATCTCCCAGTATAGCACGCTCTATCCCCTTCGTTGCTGTGGTTACTGGTTTAAACAATTCTTCGGATCCCATAGCAAAATCAGTCTGAAGACTCTGTCGTTGTTGTAGTTTATTCCGTACAGAGTCACGAATTGGTACAAATCTCCTGATTGCATCCAGTCGTTCACGAGCCAATCGGGTTGTTAATGCTTCATTGACCATTATTTGAAATCAGAAACAATTTTTCAATTGCAAAACAATTTTTCAATCCGACCTAACACGATCGTGGAAGTGTTTTAACATCTCTATCAATGATGGGGAAAGTGTGGAAATCCTTATAAAAATAAATAATATCACACTTTCCCCACTTTTCCATTGATCAATCCGAACCAGCCATCAATTTTTTATTCACTGATTTCAACAGTTTTGATCAAAAAATGCTAAAAAAAAAAAATTAAAATCTCTATGAGGGACGGTCACAATCAAATAATGATAAATGGTTGGTCAATCAAATAATGATAAATGGTTGGTCAATCAAAATTGTTCATTTTCTTGAATTAACGCCCGTAGGTTTCTAACTTTAGAATTAACCTCCTTTTTCAATTCGTATTCGTACCCCAATTCTTTTCGTATTCGTTCTACGATGGTATACAACGGAGCGAACACACTTACGTCACTGGAAAATGCGAGAGAGTCCTTAATAGAATTCTGAATTCTTTTGATGAGCGCATACTTCTTTGGTAGCATATATTTATTGTTGTTAACTCCGTATTCTATATCCTGAAAATCAGACATGATTTGATCAGGATTTAACCCATCTGATAGTTCAATATCCCAACCTTTCAATTTTGAAATCTCGGATATGATGCTATTCATGTTTTCAGAATTCATTATTCTATAATAATGATATATTTCTAAATGAAAAATATGACGCATTAGACATAACTAAATTGAACTTTTTGTCCCGTCCTTTTTGAAATAGCCGTCTTGGTTATTCCCTCTGCAACATATCGTACTGAGGATATACAAATATCGAAGTGCCTACCGGCTTCATTCATTGATTGAAATATTTTTTCTTCGTTAGTTATCGTATTCAAAGATTTCACAGGTCTCGCTTTTTTCGAGTATTTCCCAGTCCCCCCTCGTTCGGTATTTTCACTTTGTGTAACAGCCTGCAGATTTGATAAAGAATTGTTTTTCGGATTAGAATCGATATGATCAATGACAGAATATTCCTCGATCAATCCATGGAAACACTCGTACACGAAACGATGATTGAGATATTTCTTCTTTCCAGCACCAAACATCAAATACCCCATACCATTATCCCACCCAACTGATTTCTTCAGTCTGCGGTTTCTTACAACACCATCACTGGATGCTTCATAATTTGTGATCACAGGGTGTTGTCTGAATTCTTGGTTCATTCGTATACATAATACTATTGTTTGTCTAATTCATCGTTTGGTTTAATGATAAATCTTTCGATGTAGTCTTGAGGAGTTCTTATGATTTTATCCTTGACTCTGTCAAGGATACTGACTTTGTCAGCGTCAAGAATACTGACTTTGTCAGCGTCAAGAATACTGACTTTGTCAGCGTCAGGGTTAAAATTTCTGATTGATTGTCCATTTTTTATTCTTTTATCATAATATCGCTTCAACTCCCTGTATCGCTTACCACCGCAATTCAAACACAACTGAGATTTTCCCCTAACCCCAACTCCACATCGTATGCAAGGTAACGGACCAAGGCTTCCACGACGAAAGCTTTGCATATGATACCCACAGAACTCATTTCTGCATGATTTGTTACACGGGATTACTGATCCAATCATAAGCCACTTGCAGTGATTCATTATATAAAAATCTTTCATTTAAATGCTTGTTTTCATTATAGCATGAAGGAATTAGGGAGAACGCCTTCGAAAAATGCTGATAAAGAGTTTAAGAGATTATTAAAAATCAATCCTAGATTTAATCTCGATAAACCAAAAAAACGTAATAAACGTCCAATAGACGGAAACATGAAAGAGTTTAAGAGATTATTAAAAATCAATCCTAGATTTAATCTCGATAGACCAAAAAAACCAAAAAACGTCCAAGAGACGGAAACATGAAAGAGTTTAAGAGATTATTAAAAATCAATCCTAAATTTAATCTCGATAAACCAAAAAGACGTAACAAACGTCCAAGAGACGGAAACATGAAAGAGTTTAAGAGATTATTGAAAATCAATCCTAGATTTAATCTCGATAAACCAAAAAGACGTAACAAAATCAATCCTAGATTTAATCTCGATAAACCAAAAAAACGTCCAATAGACGGAAACATGAAAGAGTTTAAGAGATTATTGAAAATCAATCCTAGATTTAATCTCGATAAACCAAAAAAAACGTCCAAGAGAGATTACCCCTGGAAAGATGCTCAATTCAATCTCGATATAGCTTCTAATACACCAAAGAATACAATTCTTGATAAAGCCATGATTAGTAAAATCAGAGACTGTTTTAATGAATTCAAGCGTGATGGAGCATCTTATTGTTGGTCAACATTTCGAATTGATGGTGTTGTTGATGCTACCATGAATGATGAAAAAGCAGCAGTGATAATTTCACGTGTTGGGGAAAAACGGCATTTTTTCCGAATCAAATTCATTATCGAAGTCGATGGCAAATGGATTATTAAGGATAAATTTGAACCAATCCTCAAGAATAAAAAAGCTGTCATTGTGAGTAGAGATTCCAAACCAGGGATTCTAACCGGCATTGATAAACCATACTACGAAAGATATTATCCCGTAACAGCAATGGTTTATGGGATATATCCGTTAAATGATAAACCGATATCGCAAAACTAGCTCCTATGAAATATTCGTCAGGGCTTAATTGTGTAGCAGAACGAATAATAGAACACTTCACAAATGCATCCCGAGGAAATAAACTAACTGATCTGCGACGTAGGAAAATAACCGAGTGGGAACTGACAGTGAAACAGCATGGTGCAAAGATTTCTGATATAGCTAAATTAGAAACATCATTACGATTCCCAATAACCGTTATGACGATAACCGGAGAGGTTTTATACGAACCGAAATATAACAAAAATGGAGCACCAATACAGATTATTGATCATAACAAACACGCGTGGACACCTGCGGTAACAATATTTCCACGAGAACGAACCGTGAAATATATCCCTAAGGAGTTCGTCGGGGATGTTTTCTATGAAGAGAGATTATTCGATGCTATTCATGCGTTGTGTAAAGATGATCCTGTGTCAGTGTGGTTACTTAGAAGTGATGAAGAATTCGATCAATTTGTAAAACCAAATGGTGAATTATATCGCATTGAAGAATTAGATAACAGAATGAGAAAAATCGCTAGTGATTTTTCACCGGAGAATTCCCATGAAAAACTACTCACGGATAGTTTTACTATTCCATCAGTGGTAGCTCACTTCGCAAGAGAAAAAAACTCATGGCGTCCAACACGAAGTGATTTTCTCGAGGATGTTAAATTGAGTTGCGTCAAATTTGGTCATGGAGGACTGTGGAATACGAAATACTCACGTGATGGTATGATTTCAATTGATATATCCGCGTGTTATCCCGGAAGTTTTCTCGGGTATGGGGAATGCGCTGAGTACTTCAAACGATTTGGACACCCCACGCATGAAATGACTCGTGTTGCGATTAATGGACCATTGCCTGATTTTGACTTAACCGGATTCGCTCGTGTGATATCATTCGAATTAGCTACAGGGTTACATCCGTGTAGTTATGTTTGGCTCGGTAGACACCTTTCTGAAAAACACTGGATGCCAATAGTGCTATTGAGATATATGATTGATTGTGGTATGCTAATATCGTTGATTGTTTCCGATGCTATTATATGCTATCGAGCTCAGAAAGAAGTTTGGCTACCACAACCCAATCTAGATAGAATAATCAACGAACTACGAAAACAGTTTCCAGATTTCAGTGAAGAAGAAATCAGAAATTGGTCTAAGAAGTTATTTGAAATTAAAAAAGAACAAGCAAAAGATCTCGGAAGAAGAATAATCGGTAAATTTTCCCAGGGTGGACGATACGATAACGCAAAATACTCTTCGCGGTTGATCATAGATGTCGCTGAATACGATTTTATTGTAGCGGATTTAATGAAACAGGGAAAACTTGTATCCCGTAAGGATGCTTTTCTATCCAATGGTGAGAAATTAGGTACGGTTGTTACCTACTGTGATGGATATAATTCCCAGTACACACATTTGAGAAGTTCAATGCTAGCCTATGCTTCTATTAATCTATTTTCGATGATAAATAGATTTCCTAATACCGCGGTTAGAGTAGCCACTGATTCGATGTATATACACAATAAGTACAAATCAGCTGTAGCGGCATTCACAGATCCGGAGGAAGCGTGGGGGCGTTGGCGATTTAAAAAGGAGATGCTACATGAGTATTGTGAATCCGCAGACGTTGCCATGGATGATAAATATATTTGTTGTAACCGTATTGAAATTCAATCAGAACTTTCTAATGCACCACCGGTATCTGATCCAGTATGTAGATACAAGACAGTTTATTTAAACGGTTGTGGTGGGTCAGGAAAGACAACTCGTGCAATTGAATTATTTCGTCGTGGAAACGCTAGCGTTTCTAACATGATTGTGCTAACACCGACTCACAGACTCGCCAGAGAGATGAAACAACGAGGGGTAAATACCTGTACTTATCAGAGCTTCTTTCGATGGAAGGGTGACAAATGGACTCCTGAGCGTATGGGTGATAAATTCATTCCTGAAATCATAATTTGGGATGAAATATGCACAGTATCATTAGATGTATTGCAAACATTTCTTGAGTGGTTGTTAACCAAAAACACAAAAGTCGTCATGTGCGGGGATCAAGGCCAACCACCACCATTTGCCGGTGCATCTCCACATGAATGGCTAAAGGGTTTTGTAGACTACTATGAAGAAATCACAACTGATTATAGATCACTTGATGAACGATTACGCGAGTTCAAAGCGCTAATTAGATTACAACCGGATAGAATCCAATGCGAAATAGCGCGTGAAGTGATTTCAGAAACCCCAATGAATGATTTCTGGGAAGCGTGGAGACCAAACGATTTGATCATTGCAAGTAGAAAAATAGTCAGGGATACACTTCAGATGAAGTTATTTGAATTGCATAAAGAAAAATTTGCAACGCTTCCAGTACCCCTTTGTTATAGGCCATCGAATACACGAAAACAGAATATTGAAGTTGATATTCCAGGACAGAATGAAAAACAAATTCTGGTATTAAATGATATTGTGCTGGTTGATATCAATGTCGTTGAAGATGCATTGCGTGCTAATAAATCCCCGTGGACGCTAGGATACGCAGCAACAATACACTCTTCACATGGATTGACTATATCGGATACAATTGTTTGGATGGTAGATAATCACATCGAATGGTCAAATTTAGTCTATCTCGCAGTATCCAGAGTACGAAACATAAATCAACTTCGAAGAGTTGTTTTCGATGATAATGACACAACAATAAGTGATATTGATGTTAGCATCATTAATAAAAAACTCTCCGGTTCCAAACAACAGGACAAAAAAAACAACGAGAATTTGATATTGATGCTAAATTAATAATCACTTTGAAGAAACAACAGAATAATCACTGCGCGAGTTGCAATTGTATAATGCGTTGGCAGTATTCGGATAAGGATCCTCGCCAATTTACCGTAGACAGAAAAAATAACAATCTCGGTCATGTCAGAAATAATGTGATGTTGACTTGTCTTGAGTGCAATAGACGCAACGGTGCTAGTTAAGACCATGCGGTGGCAATTGAGTATCCTCGGGAATCACTTGTAGTTGTTATCGAGTAAAACCCCGCTGAGGGGCAGTTGAATCCAGTTTATAGACTGGAGGTCTACCAGTTGATCGTGTTATACTAGATATCTTATGCGTAGTGACGCTCCAAATAGGATCAGTAGCCCTTTTTCTACCCCCTTCAAGCTCTCCTGGTTCGTATAAGTACCTCACAATGACACTACTACCAAGAATTGGTTCTTTGAAATCTTTTTGTGGTTGTACGGGTATTGACTTCTTTTTAATCGCGTTGATAGGTTTCATGTTGATTGTTCTAGTAATCTCGTTATTCAGTGCAGTAATCACAGATGGTAATCTTTTAACCCATTCACTGGATCGCTTTTCTTGAATGAATTCTTTTGCGTATTGATATCCAAATAACCGCTCAGCAATCGTCCGATTAAATCGTTCTACAATGGCCTGATCGCGATGTAGCGCAGTATGCCCTCGTCGTATGGTGACATTATGATGTTTCATTGTAGATAACACTGCACCCTGAAATTCCTTGCCAGGATCAACCTGCAATAGATTTGGCCAACGCAGAGGACCTCGTCGATAAATCCTTTCAAATGCAGAAGCTACTTCAGTGGCTGATTTTGTTTTCAGCGGTTCTGCTTCTTTGTATCGACTCGCAACATCAACTACGGTTAACGCATATTTGTAACCACGATCATGTGGCAGAAATAATATATCAGCCTGATGAACTTCATTAGGAGCGGTCACATCAAAATGCGAGAATTGAATTTGTTTAGGCGGTGGTAGATAAATTTGCCATAGTGCCTGTTTGGATAACCAATTAGCCGCAGTGGTTTTTTTCACTTTTGCAGCGCTAGCGAGTTTATTGATTGCAGCGTTACCCCTCCAGTATCCCCTCGGAGAATAATAAATTGATTCCATATTATTAATTACCAGCACCTAACATCAATTTACTTTTCATAGCCGATTTTATCAAAAATGAAGACAATTTTTCTTTGAAGGATTTATCAGGAATAGCATTTAACGCATGAATTAATTTCACATCTGCTAGATGCCTGTGTTGCAGATTGCTGCTTTTATAAGCAACATCATGAAGGTGACAGGCCTTATCAATGGCGTTTATTGGTTCTTCACCGGGGTTGGGTTGATTTTGATTATTGAGTCTGATATCAAGTCTGGTTCCCGGTCCACAGTAGCTATATCCTGGGAGGTGCTTTTCTCCGGGGTATTTTGCCCATGGGGTTCCAGGGAGTTTTGCTAATTTGGCTGCGATATCACCTCCTCGTTTTTTTTTAAATCAGATCTCATAGACACAAATCTAAATTTCTTTGTACCACATTGCACGCATTTACCAGAAAGCGCTGATCGGTTATTTTTAGTTGTAATCGTCGTCAAGTCATCTGTGCCAGTACGCGTTTTACACTTCACACAATATAGATCCATAATTTATGTATAGAAATATGGATATAATTGATTTTTCAGCGACTAAAACAAGAGAACCAATTAAGCATCATGCAGCGCTACCAAACTCTATCCGGATGATTATAATCGGGCCATCTGGATCCGGTAAAACGCAATTGTTGCTCAATTTAATAATGAGATGGATGAAGTGGAATAAGTTGTATTTAATTGCCCCTAGCGTAGATGATCAACGATGTTATGAAGTGTTAAAGGATTTTAACGAGAATGCATCAGAAATTAAGGGTGAGAACGCCATTGATTTTATAACCGATATCGATGAAGCACCGAGTATTGATGATATTGATGGAGATATTAACAATTTAGTCGTATACGATGATATAATGTTGGATAAACAAAAGAATCCTGCTAGAATATTTTCCCGTGGGCGTCACAAAAACACTGACGTGATATATGTCACTCAACGCTACACTCAGGTTCCAAAAGTGATCAGAGATAACTGCAATTTATTGTCTGTATTCAACGGAGTTGATACTCATACGCTACGAAATATTTGGCAGACATGGTGTTCTGATATGGACTTCAATCAATTTCGAGATTTCTTTAGTCATGCTCAGTCGACTCCGCACGGATTCGCAACAATAAATTTACATGATCCTCGGACACGATATCGTATCGGACTTGATCAAATATTCGGTTAAAATTGTAAAAGAATTATTAACCCATAGCAGCAGAGAGGGTGGATGACAACAAGTTGCGACCAAAATTGATTAAAAAATCGTTTTCATTTTTTTAGTTAAAATGATTTCGTAGGGAGATTTCAATCAATTTTTTGTCTGAAAACGTTGTAGGGTTCACTTTTTTTTGGTTAAAATAAGATTATAAGACGGCTCGTTTTAGGATTTCAATCAAATTTTGTCTAAAAACGTTGTAGGATTCACCCTCTCTGCTGCTCATTTTATCTCAACATCAAAATTATGAAAATTACAGCTAATTACGTTTTTCATTTATCTGAAACGTTTTCTGGTTATTGTCACAGCGATATTCGTTACAATATCGTTAGCTTCGCTATTGTCTCGGCACTACAAAAGATAAACGTAGAAGCCACAGTTTATTCGATGTACTGATTTATTTTATCGTCCTTGCGTGTCATATCTCTCACTAGCAACATACCATTTGTAACGATATAAACTCATTCGGATTGTTAAGGCTAGCACGCTTTGTAACATTTGAGAACGTTAACGTAGCTTTAACAATGTTTCCGTCATATCGCTACGAGGTCTGCAGTGAGGCAGTTTATAGTGATGTCTAGCACTGGGGCATCATGCCACAGACATGTTGCATGATGTCCCATGCAGTCACATTATCGCGACACCAGGCCGACCATTCCCAACACTAATCTCTTAATGCCGAGCACCAAGCGAGGCAGCTGTTAGTACCATTTTTGTAAGTCTTTGGCATGACTCGGCCGGGGATCGAACCCATGACCTCCCGCTTATGTGGCGGACGCTGTAACAACTAGGCCACCGGAGCGGTGCGGAGTGTGTAGAAACAGACCTGTTCAGATTATTTGTGTAATTTCGCATTCTGTCGTCATATTCACTTTCTGGTTCTGACGCTGTTTAAAAAAATTCCGATGTAATAAGTTGATTTGTATTGTCGCTATAACCAGATTCTCCCGTGATATGAATTAAATATTGTAAAATTCAAGCTATAAAAGGCACATAAATTATCATGCCTTGTACTGTTAGGGTCATGATAGTTCAGACTAAGCTCTCCATCAAAAGCAGTTTGAAATGATGCAGAATCCTGGTATCCAAGACCAATATAGTCAGGATTAGGGACGATAGGTCCTACCTTACACACCTGAAACAAAAAAAGAAGAAAAAAACAAAATCACTAAATCTATCATTTGTGTTCCTTCTTATGCGATCAGGATATTACAAGGCTTGAAGTTCTTTCAGGCTATGTATCACAGAGTAATGGCAACCTTTAGTTTTTCAAGGAAACATAAAAAAAAGAAACAAAATATAAAATGAAAGCTTCGAAGAAAAGGCCATGTACATGCTGTCGTAAACGGTTCATCTTTTGACTTATTTTGCTCCAAAAATTAGCCGTCTCTCCAACGAACTCATGTTTATCTGCCTAGAGCATACTGTGTTAAACGCAAAGGGTTATCTACCGAAATAATTCAACACAATGTGAGTGTGACGTTATGCCGACTGTTTTCCGCTATTCCGAATGACCTCAAGACATAGAAATGTACGATTTTGCTGGACAGGTAATACCGTCACGATGCTGTCATACTTTTCGTGAATACTGTATATTATGAAATTTTCTCCTAGATATTGCCGAATAACTCGGATTCATATCTATTTTCCAAACATTGACAATAATTAATAAATAATCACTGTAATCTAACAAGTGCCACATTGCTCACATAACTAATATCATACATGCATACCAGCACACATTAACCGGACACTCTTAAGACACCCTCGATATTCTATCAACTGAGTTTAATCCGGGGTGCACAAGCAGAATATAACGAACAATCCTTAATTGACAATATGTAACCTTTCCATCACAATGGTATCAAAATGTGTCATCAATACATAATTCTTGCGACAATATTTACCAAGTTAATAGTTATTAACTCTTTATGTGAATGATCATTGTTTTCTGTTATAATAATACAATAATAATAATAATAATAATAATAATAATAATAATAATAATAATAAAAATAATAAAAATAATAATAATAATAATAATAATAATAATAATAATAATATCAGTATAATAATAATAATAATAATAATAATAATAATAACAACAATATAATAATATCAGTATAATAATAATATCATTATCATAATAATAATATTAACAACAATAATAATATAATAATCATAATAATATCATTATCATGATAATAATATTAACATTAATAATAATATAATAATAATATCGTTATTATTATTATATCATTATTATTATTATTTTTATTGTTAATAGTATTATAATGATATTATTATGATTATTATTATTATTATTATTATTATTATTATTATTATTATTTTCCAAATCCAGCAACACTGTTCTTATGATACATTTGTTTTAAGACCTACTACGTGCATAACGTAATCGGGATATAAGGTACATTTTCATTCGTTTTTTTAGCCCGGAATTAAATCGAAACAGCTTGATTAACCATACTATAAAAGCGTAATTATACAGAAAGCCCGCATATTGATATTATTTGTACCAAAAATGCAATACAGACAACATGACATACGAATACTGTTTACTATTTTTTAAACCTTTTAAACTGTTTCTCGGATTTCTTTTCCATTAGATAACTTGTTTATTCTTGATTTATTCACTGTAGTAAAAGATACAAAAATGCATATCTTCTCTTGGCATCGTGTTTGGAACCTCTTTTAATGATTTACGTGATTATTCCCATTACCTTTGCTAACTCGAAAGTTACGAATCTGTTTTATAATTTTGTCGATCCATATTCTTTTGAAACCTCTTTGTGTGTGTGTGTGTGTGTGTGTGTGTGTGTGTGTGTGTGTGTGTGTGTGTGAATGAGCCACATAGGTTCCATGAGAACCATTCCTGTTGGTCCGGGCTTAGAATATCTTTAAATCTGCATTATAATAGAAATTGACGTACATGAATCAAAATGGAAAAAAAAACTTGTGGTGAGAGAAGATGTTTTAACCTGATTGTTTCGTTAGGGAAGGAAATTGCGTCAGGGGACGATGGGTGGGGATGAGATAGGTAGCTGGGCTGATACGAGAAAAAGGAAAGTATGGCCCTCAGCTGATTCTGAAAATAGCTATAGAAATTACGGGGCAATAATATTCATAAACAGGTGTCTATTCGTATGTCTGGCACGTGTACACATAATGTCCATCACTCACATGTTACGTGACGGTATTACCTGTCCATCACTCACATGTTACGTGACGGTATTACCTGTCCATCACTCACATGTTACGTGACGGTATTACCTGTCCATTGCTAACATGTTACGTGACGGTATTACCTGCTAAGAAAACAAATCAATACAAGACGTGACACTCTGTATATGTAGGATTTATTCGTGTATTACTCATTTTCGTGAATTCTTTTCTTTCTTCAATGTAATAATAATAATAATAATAATAATAATAATAATAATAATAATAATAATAAAAAGAATCTTGTGGTGTAGATCACATATCCCCCGCCACTCAGTTTTGACCTCTAAATGAACGTTTACGTTATTGTGTAGGTCTCTCAGAGAACGGACTACATGTCGGGTAAATGTTAGTTGTAATATCGTGTCCAGTAAGAAGGAAAATAGTTTGACAGTAAGGATATGGATAGCTTTGGAGTTATGACCCTGTCCCCTTGGGGTAAGGTGAACCTTAAGGCTATTGTCAGTTGCAAAAGTAATATTGTTCTTGGCATTAATATTAGTGTCTGTATTCCGATGGGGAAGGATAGCTCAAAATCATAACACCAGGAACAAATCCCAAGTTCATATATATCCTGGGGTTATTTCCAGTTGTAAGTATAAATTTGCCAAATAAACGCTTTATGATTAGAAGAAGGTTTTTTCAAAAGAATTTATCTTACGACCCTAGGGATACAACAATCCTAGAGATACAACAACCCTAGAGATACAACAACCCTAGAGATACAACAAGAGCCCTAAACCAGACATATTTTGAATTATTAGTCTCTGATATCACATTCTCGTTATCAGAGTAAGACATAAAACTTTAGATATCTTTGATATCCAAGTAAACAACACCCCTATCATGTCTCCTTCCAACATCAGGGATGTGATGAATTCCAGAGGTGTTCACACAATCAAACATGTAAATATTATTGACATGATGTTTGGACATTTATATATTTTTATAGGATGTGTTCACGGTCATTGTACACGAACGCACGGACGGAAAATAACAATATCACGACGCTTTTAAGATGCGTGTGAATAAGAAGAAGAAGAAGAAGAAGAAGAAGAAGAAGAAGAAGAAGAAGAAGAAGAAGAAGAAGAAGAAGAAAAAGAAGAAAAGGATGATGAAGATGACGACGACGACGACGACGATGATGATGATGATGATGATGATGATGAAAGGAAATCAGTTAATCATTATTAAGATCAAGATATCTCGTTTCCCACTGATGACATAAACAAAATCGTGTTTGTCTTGGTTTTAAATTTTTTCCGGATATAACTGTCAATTTTTTTTCAACAATCATTAGGTTCCTAGTCATTTAATATAAATGATGTGAATCTTAGACTCTTTATAAAATAAAATCTAGGAATATCTTACCTTGGAGTGCTAGATTTCGAATCAAGAGGAGAAAGGTTAACCGATGTACCATTGCCAAACTCGCAAGAACACAGAGATGTTTGGATGCAAGCTTGAACTGGTCCGGGTTTTGCTCTTGGACATGAATACATACTCCGCAGCTCCAGATACTGAAAAACAAGAAAAATATAAGGAGAAAACTTAGTCTTGTAAAAACTTGAAATGTCGTAATTATGTAGCGCCTGTACATGTCAGAAATGTAGTCTTGTATGGTCTGTTGGCGTCACCAACGTAGCCATGTTACACAAGTCAGCGTTATCTTACTAAATAGGTCCCAAATAGCCAATGTATTCACACATTTAATTACACACGTTCAGAAATGGATGTAAACATTCATAAATATTTGTTTCATTTAGTATTATGAGTAAAGTGTTCTAATTTCATGTACTTCTTAAAGTGCAAGTTGAAGGAATAATGTAACGAAAGAGGTACAATAAAGGCATGTTTCTTTTTTAAACGGACGGAGACCGACTGCATTTATCCGGCGATGGGCAGCAAAATGTGTCGCTGGGTTTCGTACTTGCTGTCGATGTCACCTGTGGCATTTGCCTACGTTTGTGATATTTACATGCTCTCAGTGTGCTTCTTTGAAACCGATATCGCTGTACTGCCAGTAAATGTCATAATGTTTAAGAATGACGTTTACCAGTTTTTATTACATTTACCGTCTGTAATATCAGTAGGAAATTTAAGTGCAACATTTACCGGTGACTTTGCATGCATTTTGAGCAACGATATTGATTGGTCTTTCTAAAATTAACAGCCTCTGCACAAACTTTTCCATAAGGATAATCATGAACTCCTTCTAATACGTTCCCCAATCACATTACATTAGGAATATTTAGCCTGTTTTCCTCTCGAATCCAGCCCTACTAAACATCGAAGATTCGTCTTTCGTTATCTATATAAATAGACAAAGGGCCATAACTATTGCCCATTATCTCCCCTGGATACCACCAGTACTTGCCAGCTTTTAGCTTCGTTGCTGTACAGACTACACGTCTTGCAATTTATCGTCCGACAAACCAGCCATTTTTGTGTTCCTATAGACCATTCCAGGTTACTATTGACACTTAAACAGTTGCTATTGACATAATTTACTTAAACAGTTGCTACTGACAATCAAGTGTAGACAAGGCCAATGTGCATGGTTTCCCCGGGTTTTATTGCGACAACCAATGCAACATATATTGCTCCATCAAACTGGATATACGGTGTTGTAAATACGGTGTTGTAAATGATCGCAATGATCCGACAAGTTTATATGTATATAAAGAAGCTTAAATCCTCATAATGCCACATTAATCCCTTTAATGTTTCCATAACTGTGCACTCATTGATTATATTGACTTAAAAATATGAATAACCTACATTAGTCATATTATAGCCGTTAGGGTTTTTTATTTTTATTTTTGCTACGTCAGACATCAATACGACAACCATTGGCTGCGGAATGCAGATCTCATATAAGTATAATCAGATCTCATATAAGTATAATCAGATCTCGTATAAGTATAATCAGATCTCATATAAGTATAATCAGATCTCATATAAGTATAATCAGATCTCATATAAGTATAATCAGATCTCATATAAGTACAATCAGATCTCATATAAGTATAATCAGATCTCATATAAGTACGAAATGTATTAGTATTAAAAGAGAAAGTAATTAAATACGTATTCTTCAATTCCGTTGTTTTCCTCTAATCCGTAGGCTAGCAGTTCCCCATCAGTGTCTTTGTCACATGTCAGGAGAATTTTCGTCACTCTAAAACAAATAGATGCGTTTTGACAAAATTGCTATCAAATCTTTAGTAATAAAAAAATATTTCAATGACTCGATATCGGGGATTGTTAAAGTATCTTCTTGAATGATTATGAATATTTTATATAAAAAAAAAACTAAATTATTAAATGTGTGACTTTTTGCCAGCAAATTGATAGGTAATAAAAGACAAGCTACCAGTGCCCGGCGATATGGAATGAATTGCCCATTGAAATTAGACACAAAGACACGGTGGTCCCCTTTCAGAGTGCTCTTAAAACTCAAATTGCCTTTTCCGACTGCAGGAACAAACTCAGAGACCTAATATTATTTTGTACCTTATATGTTTTCAGCATGTTTTTAAGATTTCCAATTTCGTGATTTTTTCTTTTTTTTTTCTGTAGTGTAGTCATATCATTGCAGATGTTGTAAAGCGCTTAGAGCTTCTAAAGATAGGCTCTATACAAAGTCCTCATTAATAATAATAATAATAATATTATTATTATTATTATTATTATTATTATTATTATTATTATTATTATTATTATAAAAATGCCATGTGAACGTTAAACAAATCATGGACAAGTATGTCATCGTTATCTTTCGCTTTAACCCCTTAGCTAATTTATTGCACCCGAAATAATATGTGTCTTTGTTTTCAATTAAGCATATACACGTTTTTTTGTTTACATGTTTGTTTTCAATTAAGCATATACACGTTTTTTTTGTTTACCTGTTTGTTTTCAATTAAGCATATACACGTTTTTTGTTTACCTGTTTGTTTTCAATTAAGCATATACACGTTTTTTTTGTTTACCTGTTTGTTTTCAATTAAGCATATACACGTTTTTTGTTTACCTGTTTGTTTTCAATTAAGCTTATACACGTTTGTTTGTTACACGTTTACCTACTTACTAATCTAGAAGCGACATAAATTCATATCTCTCAAGTTTAGATTACATTCGTATTTTGTAAGGCCGGTTCAATTTAATATTTATTTAATGTCTATTGCTTAGGAGAATATTATAGCTTGGATTTTTTCAGCGGAATTGTTTCATACATGCACTATCATTTCAAATATAATGTATGCTGTATTTTTGTATCCATTTTCTATAGTGAGACAGAAAAGTCAAAGAATTTAAATTTCTTATTTAATCGATTCGTGTTTACTTTACATGAAGTGTTTAGTCGTTATATGGGGAGATTATAGTCATGATTTAAGAACACGTTTGGTGTTAGTCTTAACTGTTCTCGAACTAGATTTACCGGCGACGTCTGTGTAGAGAAGAGTAGAGACCTTGTAATCAACTTTTATTTCTGGATCGTCAACGTGAAGAAAATATGTTAAAGGGTCAAAATGTATGTGTTGAAGGTGGCAACGCCCAGAGCATCACCGTTCGAAGAATGAACGTGTGATTTTGTAAGGTATACTTATAATGAAATAATTTTAGGTGTGTATCAGTGCATGGTAATCAATCGGGATTGTAGCCTCATACAATAATCGTGGAATTGTAGGTAATTAACATATTCGTTTCGTTCAATGTTAGTATACATTGAAAAATCATACTTTTAGTACTCTTATTTCCTAGAAGGCCGGCCCTCCACGAGAAAGAAACGTTACACACCAGTAATGACCGTCTTACATTTTGTAAATATTTCATACGTTAAATTTCAGTTTGACTTTATTTATTAAATTTATCAATATATTTAATAAGCAAGTGAAACTCATGTCGTTCTTTTTTATGTCCATATAAATGGATATAATAAATCAATGAGGAAACGAGTACACTTGCTTTAGTACATCAGTTGCTATTGCATATAACAGCGTTAGAGTCCCGTTCACTGTAGTAAACTCTGCACTGTTCTGAGTTCCAAGGTTTACGTAATTGGTTGGGTTGGGAACAATCGGACTTATTTGACAAACCTGTTCGTTAAGATTTAAAGATACAAATATTCATTTCACTTTTATAGTTTATTTTGGTTGTTATTACATATATCATAATGAACAACGAAAATGCCCACATAAGGAACAACAGCCATGCCATCTGTTCTCGCTCGTTTGTTCAATTCCAAAGCCGTTTTCATCAAGGAAATTATAATGTTCATCCTAGTTTTATTTTATTTGCAAAGGACACTAAATTAAATCTCAGGCTGTGAAATCCGTATCATGAATGCGTCAGGTGAGTTTCCCTAACACCATGTACATGTACTCACACACGTACTGGTATAAGGTGATACTCAACACGATTCCTTCGAAAAACACGTAGAACTACTAATTCCGAAAGGTGAGAGCAGCAGAGAGGGCGAACCCTACAACGTTTTCAGACAAAATTTTGATTGAAATCTTAAAACGAGCCTTCCTACGATCTCATTTTAACCAAAAAAAATGTCTCAGGGGCAAACCCTACAACGTTTTCAGACAAAAAATTGATTGAAATTTTAACGAGCCTTCCCTACGAAATCTCATTTTAACTAAAAAAATGAAAACGGAGACTTTTACGATTTTTTAATTAATTTTGGTCGCAACTTGTTGTCATCGCCCTCTCTGCTGCTATGGGTTAACAAAAAATAAGAAATGATTTTAACCGAATATTTGATCCAGTCTTTATGATGAAAGTCCTTAGGACTTTACAAACAAACTAATCGCTAACACCTCTTCTTGTAAATCAATCAGATTATTTGACTGGTCGGTGAGTTTGAAATTAATTCTGGTTAATGAATTATTATGGCATCGCATGTAGACAGGATTAATTGGGTTTTCAATAATTAGGTATCCTGGAGGAGCTGTTGGTGCAAACGAATAAAGAATATATCCCTGCTGAGCTTGATTTGATTGCTCTAGATTAATTTGATAGCTTCCTTCAATTACATCACATACTAAATTGAGCGCAATCACCGTTGAAATATTCACATTATGAGGGGCAATATGCCTACCGCCACCATCTGGATCATTATTATGTTTGAGGAGGACAGTTGAATCTGATTTTTGTAGCGCTTTGATATCGGTTTTAACAATTCTTGCTAATTCATCAGCGTTGTATTTCGGAAACTTGAAATTATGCAGATTGTCTTCTGTGGTATTGTAATCGGTTAGGAATCGTTGTTTATTGTCGCTGTTGTCATTAATTATTGTTTGAATAATTAGTTCATAGATATATTCCATGTCGGATATAAGTTGATTTATTATTTCAACGTGTTTTTGCGATCTTGTTTTCCGTAGTTGTTCTAGTTGTGTGTCATATAATTGTTTAATCTCATTAAAATAGCCACGGACGTCAGTTAGCGTAAATGAAATAGTAACAGATGAGTCGGTTGTTCTTTTAATGATAAAATCCCATTGCAATGTGTCTTTGTTGGTGAATATAAATCTATCGGCGATTTTTCCTTTTCTTATATCAGATAAATTATCTCGATAACTGGGATTGATTACATGATATGATTCTACGTCCGTGGTTAAGTCGGTGGTGGATTTTTCCGGTGGTAATTCAGGCCATCCTAGTACGGTTCTAATAGAACTCTGATAGATATCTACGACGTATCCTTCTGTGCTTATCTCAATTGCGGATGATAGTGTTGGTTCATGAACTGTTATAGCTATTTTTGACTCTACTCCAGTAATCGATTTTATTCTACGCGCGAATTCATTATTGATTTGTTCGATTTGGTATGACCCTGTTGGTATCGAAACAACTTTCCAGTCTGGAGTCCCGTCATCTTTATTCTTATTCGCAAACACTAAAGAATTATTGGATTGTTGACCACCAAATGATTTTGATCTGATATTAGGCCAACTGTGGTATACTCGTAATTTTGCTAGCGCTATCTCCTTCACGGGGACTGGGCTAGGGAAATTCACACTAAACTCGGGTTCCGTTGATGTTATTGATATCATGCTTGTTTGTACTGGGTTCGTGTTCTCCACTATTTGTTGAAGTAATTCCATCGGTGTTGTCATCGTTGCTATACTGTTGTTGTCGCTCTAATTTTGACACCGCGGAAATGTAAATACTGACCATCACTGAGAACTCACAATTTGGTTTGGTTGAGATTATTGAGATCATTTTGGTTTTCGGGTTCGTGTTTTCCAATTCCATCGGTGTTGTCATTGTTATTATATTCATGTTGTCGCTCTAATTTCGATATCGCGGAATCAAAAATACTGACCATCGCTGAGAATTCACTATCTGATATAATTGTATTATCGAGTGACGACGATATCATCAGGGATAACTGCGAATATGCGGTTGATGCAATATGAAATTGAATTAAGTAATTCTGCAGTTTACTCTGGCTGCATGATGATATCTTTTTTGCTATCCCGGTTGATATACCCCCGATTGTAGCCATCGCAGAAATGCAAATTGGAACTACGACCGGGGCAATCATTGTAACCGATGCAAGTATTATTCCGGCGCCAGCGAGAACGCTTGACACCGAGTACATAGTAATATCAATTTCGGTGATTCTTCGTCGGTATTTTTTTATTTTTATTTGATACTCCTCAGTGAGGGTTTTGAGTCTATTTTGAAATTCTCTGACCTGATCATAGCGACATTGAGTTGATGAAATCATTGTTATTTTAAAAACGCTAGCGTTTTCAATTGTGTTTTCAAGTTCGTGGAAAGTAATTTCAAATTCGCGGAAAACTCTTTCACGGTGTCGAATCGATATTACGACGATGATGGAATCACTGTTGTTATTTTAAATCAGCTAGTGTTTTCAATTATCCCACCAACGAATCGGGTTTAAGATCTGATGAGGGGACACCGGATAAAAATTCTATTATCCGGGGTAGTGACTCCCTAATCACATACTCGTCGGAATTGGTTATAACAATCGGAAATGAGATTGGTATAGCAGGTGGAGGTTTTGGTACTTTATCTAATATATATGTCAGCGTGTTAACACCGCGGATACCTGTGTTGCTGAATTCCAAATCAAATTTACGGTGATTTATTATTGTAAGTCGGTAGCAACCTGGTGCACCAGTATGTTTGTTGCCAACATAAAGATAATTTCTGTTTCCTCGGATCCAATCAAAAGTCCCACTATCAACCGTGTACACGATGTTATTGACGCTTACACTATGTGGAGTTTTTACTTTATCGATAACCGCTTTAATTTCAGCGAGGGTTGGACCTGTCAACGATGTGGTTTCAGAAACAGGTGTTCTCCCCAAAAATCTTTCCACGATGGTATTAAGTGTTGTTTGTCTCACCATAAACATATTAATATCTTTGAGAGTCATCGTAGATGTAGCCGGGACACCAAAGAAACTATTAGCGATGTAGGCATTGTGAGTGTGCTTGCCGATAAACTCTCTGATTTCAGCGAGAGTCATGCCTGCCACAAGCGGGGTTCCAAAAAACTTAACAATGACGTCGTTAGTGGGTTTTTGATCTTCTATTAGCTTAGAAATCTCGAGATAATTTGCCTTGATTTCATTTTCATTCATCATCCTTCCCGCGTCCTTGTTAAAAAAGAATAGCGATAGATAGTTTTTAATTTCAGCGAGAGTCATGCCAACCACAAGCGGGGTTCCAAAGAATTTATGTACGACATTTTTGCGAAAAGTACTATAACCTCGTATATAATCCTCCAGCTCACGGCCGTGTGCGGTAATCTTGTTGTCTTGGGTGGTAATCATGCTGGCTTGGCCGGCAATCTTGTTGTCGTGGGCGGTAATCTTGTTGTCTTGGGTGGTAATTATGCTGTCTTGGGCGGCAATCTTGTTGTCGTGGGCGGCAATCGCGTCGGTGATTGTAGACACAAGTGCGCCTGGTTTAAGTTGTCCACTGTTGGAATATAGCGCAATAGAGTTTTCAGCGGCGTCGCGCTGCCGTATCAAAATGTCATTCAATGACACATCACTGCTTTTCAATTTACCCTGTTTATCATGAAATACAACTATTTCGTTCGGGTCAACACTTGCTAAATTTAACGTCTCAGCTATTTCATCTTTGATTAGTTTTTTTTACATCACCGGTTGCAGTGTCATCGGGTTTGGGTTTCAAAGATCTCCCCCAAATATCAATCATGTTATTGTAAAACTCTTTCTCTCTCTAAAATCGTTTTTGACGACTTCGTTGAAAAATCTTCGATTTTCTCCAGCGATTACTAGTGTATTCATTCACGCCGACATGTGGTGGTTTTCCGCTTGGGTTATTCAAGGAGTTAGAAATAGCGTTAAGGACATTTAATACTTCGCTGCCACATATTGGTGGGTCATTCATTTGTTGTGTTGGTAGCGTAGAATACCAAGTCTTCATTGGAAGGGTTTTTATATAACGCATAAACTCTTTTGGTGGGGCTAATCCATATGAATCAAAATAGACAATCCCACGTGGATCAATAGCGTATGCAACCCAGTGAGTTCCGGGTCCGGTGCTGTTATCTAAATTAATGATTCCGGTTTCAACGCTGTTTGGTTGATGTGGTAATTGATCTTTCATAAAGACACTTCTGAAGTTTTTAATCGCGAGTTTTTTAGCAGCATCGAGTAAATCAAAATTGGACATGGGAACCATAGGTTCCTGAGTCATAGACTCTCCAATTAATAAACCGGTCCTAGTCTTAGACCCTTTCCGCTGTACCACGAATACGGGGTTCCTGGTAGTCTTAGACCCTTTCCCTTTTTTTATATCCTTTCCCAGTTGTCTTCTTTAGTGCCATTTCTGCTGCAGTACCAACGGCTCCTAACGCTGCCGCTTTAGCCACCGCTGGGGCTGCTGCTGCAATCAATGCTGGTATCGCAGCTAACAACGGGAATATACCGCCTGTTTTAATCATATTTTTGATAGCAGCCGCAGAGAGAGTAATCTGAACACCCTTTTTTGCTACTAGTGCATCATTGAAATGTTTCACCTGACGAGTTGTCAGCGATAATTTATTTGCACCACCAGTCATTTGGTTGGGTTTCAACGTGATTGTGGTTCCACATTTTTTAGCCGATTCCGATTGCAATTTTTTTAATTGACCGGGAGTTAACGCAACACTAATATTACTATATGACATTATACATAATTGATTGATTCTAAATCGTTTACAATTTCAATTACATGTTTTCCACTGGTGCATCTACTACTCTCATTCTTCCACCAACACCTTCAAGTAGCATTGATTTGTCGCTGAGAATGACAGCAACCGCTCTATAATCAGCAATAGCACCACGAGTCACATTAACTCTAAAATGTATATCAACAACAGATTGTCTCATCAAATCGAGATGTTCCAGTGAGAAGTAATAGATTGGATAAAGATTTTTAAAATCATATTGTGATATTTGCAAACCAGTATCCACATTTTGATCACGTGCCATAAATGACAACAGACGATGATAAACTCGTGCAATATGATTTTCTGTGTAATTAAGTTGTATATCCTCGGATGGTTCCTGTTGGCCGTTTATTCTCAGTGAGACGTCTTTCACACCTAATTGATCAAATATCATATGACTGAAACGTTGATCGCCAACTCGTGTGTTATCCTGTAACGCAATAAATATATGACGTGGCGCAGAAACGCCTTGTTTTGATGCTAGATTCCACGTGAATAACCCGTTCAGATTTGATTGCTTCACATCTGTACTCACGGTTAGCCAACTCAACAACGACTTTCCTCCTTGGTCCATAAATGATAGTAATCGTTCTTCTGCGGTGATTGCTGGAGTCAACACTGGCATCCACAATGATATTTTTGTTAAATTGACTTTACCGGCATCAGCATTTGGATTTGCATTGTCTGCTGGAATCCTCCAGATTGCGTCACTATCATCACTCTTTCATACAAGCGATACTGTATGCTTCGCTCCATAAATAACTTTTCGGACGTTTCTACAGAATCCAAATTTATGATGCAGTGGAATCGCGCATGAAAATGATTTACGCGCTCCTTGCAACATTGAAATACGTGTTGCAGCTCCTAGATTGAAATTAACATCGTTGTTTATAATCATATCTTCGGCATCAATATTAGCGGTGCCAGCATTATTCTTTGGTCATCTTACAACAAATTGTTTTCCTCCAGCGGTATTTGTAGCATCTTTTGCAAACATCATAGAAGGTCCTGCTGATCTTGTATAATCATCGGAATATCTCGCTAACCCGATTATTGTTGTAGCCACATCAACATCGCGATCTATCGCCTCAATTTCTTTTCCATCAATGAGATATTTTGCACTCTCAAATAACGCCATGATACCATTATTGACAAAACCGACTTGAGTACCAACTGGATACGGTGCTGGTACAGAAGGAGTATCAGCAGCTGTTACAATTTCTCCTTCTACTTCAATAAACGCTTCACAGGGCAAAAAGTATTTACTGGTATCATGGACTTGAAGATCAATTCTTGCTCGACTATTTGAGTCTATGGCATGATAGGCGTAATATTGATAATCGCGTACAGAATCATCCTTGCCAACTGGGGCGTCTATATCAAACGCTGGATCAGATGACTTTTTGAACATTTTATTCTATTTATCAGAGTCTAAATCGCGATTTTCCATTTCATCGTCGTAGTTTTTTAAAGCCACTTCCTGCTATCATATTTGCAATATTGCTTTGGTCGGGGGTTAAACCATCGAAGCAAATTTTTCATATACTGCGTTATTTATAATTCTACTAACACTTGCAGGCATTTCCGCTGTAGACGGTAACGGTTTTGAAAATCCTTTGGATTTCATCCGTGATTTCACTAATGATGTTAATTTATTCTTCGCAGTTGAAAACGCTTTTCCAGCAAGATCTCCAACAGCACCAATACCCTTATCACGAATAACATCAATTGCTTTCATTCCTAATTGTTTAGCCAACGGCATCACTTTTGGAGCCATTCTCGCAAATAACCCTAAAATGGTATTACCTAAACCATCTCCGTAGTATGCTCTATAAACCGGAAACCGTGAATTAACTACGTAGACGGGGGTTGGTTTATCATGATTGTAGTGTATGATCATTATTTGAAATCAGAAACAATTTTTCAATTGTTATTTATCTAATCAATTGACTTTTCAATTCAGTCACTATGATACCCACTTTCCACTAACTCGCCAATGAAATCTCGATATGTGCTGATATCCATGATACCACCCTGAAATAATCGTCTACAGATATCAGCTGCTTCATTAATTATTTCTGGAGAGTTATTTCCAGCTCGGAACCCTCCTACAAGAATCTCTAATCGTGATATATCACTGAGAACACTACCAGGACATGAAACACTGGAATCTCTTAATCCACTTCCGCTATAACCCATTGCTACATCCATTTTTTCCATTTCGTCTAAATCGGCTTTTTGTAAATAATCAAGAATATCATCATCAGGTGGTAGTTGTTGTTTTTTAGGTGAAAAAGATATTTTCTTTGCAGGTTGCTGTCGCCGCCTTTGCAATTTTTGCGGTTTTTGTTGTTGTTTTTGTTCTTCATATTTTTTATACACGTTACCCACCGCATTGATATATACAATGTATGATGCATTATCGGTATCAATTTGACTTGTTTTAGTTTTGATTTTATAGAATATATCAGCCCAGTGAGTTATATTTCTAACATATTTATGATGTTCTGGTTTCAACATTTTTTTTCTGTTTTCATAAGTCGTAACAACAAGCGCAGGAATTTCTGTTGAATCAGTCTTATCAATTGCTGCTAACCCTTCCTCGTTAAATCTCACGCGTAAATCATCTACTGTTCTTTTTGATTCCATTTTTTGTACAGCCTGTTTTGTTTGTTCAGTTTTCGCTGCTTTTTTTCAAGTTCACCAATAACAGATTTCCCCGTCTCGGGAACATCTCCCCGTATAGCACGCTCTATCTCCTTCGTTGCCGTGGTTACTGGTTTAAACAATTCTTCAGATCCCGCAGCAAAATCAGTCTGAAGACTCTGTCGTTGTTGTAGTTTATTCCGTACAGAGTCACGAATTGGTACAAATCTCCTGATTGCATCCAGTCGTTCACGAGCCAATCGGGTTGTTAATGCTTCATTGACCATTATTTGAAATCAGAAACAATTTTTCAATTGCAAAACAATTTTTCAATCCGACCTAACACCTTCGTGGAAGTGTTATTTCATCCTATAACAGCTTTTTCCATCGGTGGAGAAACGGCACTTTTCATATATAAAATAAAATGTAATGTGCCGTTTCTCCATTTTGAATTTTTTAGTGTATTTGATACCGGACCAACCAGCCATTAACCGTGTATCAATTTTTATTGCTGTGAAATATTTTTTATTGCTGTGAAATATTTTCACTGATTTTGACATTGTCAATCAAAAAATGCTAAAAAAAATGAAAATCTCTATGAGGGACGGTCACAATCAAATAATGATAAATGATCAATCAAAATTGTTCATTTTCTTGAATTAACGCCCGTAGGTTTCTAATTTTAGAATTAACCTCCTTTTTCAATTCGTATTCGTACCCCAATTCTTTTCGTATTCGTTCTACGATGGTATACAACGGAGCGAACACACTTACGTCACTGGAAAATGCGAGAGAGTCCCGAATAGAATTCTGAATTCTCTTGATGAGCGCATACTTCTTTGGTAGCATATACTTGTTAGTGCTAACTCCGTATTCTATATCCTGAAAATCAGACATGATTTGATCAGGATTTAACCCATCTGATAGTTCAATATCCCAACTTTTCAATTTTGAAATCTCGGATAAAATGCTATTCATGTTTTCAGAATTCATTATTCTATAACAATGACATATTTCTAAATGAAAAATATGACGCATTAGACATAACTAAATTGAACTTTTTGTCCCGTCCTTTTTGAAATAGCCGATCGATAAATCCCCTCTGCAACATATCGTACTGAAGCTCTACAAATATTGAAGTGCCTACCGGCTTCATTCATTGATTGAAATATTTTTTCTTCGTTAGTTATCGTATTCAAAGATTTCACAGGTCCCGCTTTTTTTGAGCATTTTCCAGTCCTTCCAGATGAATTATTTTCACTCTGTGTAACAACTCGTAAATTTAATAAAGAATTGTTCATTGGATTAGAATCAATGTGATCAATGACAGAATCATCCTCGATCAATCCATTAAAACATTCAAATACGAAACGATGATTGAGATATTTCTTCTTTCCAGCGCCAAACCTCAAATATCCATGATTATTCACATCACCAACTGGTTTCTTCAGTCTGCGGTTTTTTACAACACCATCACTAGATGCTTCATTTGTGATCACAGGGTGTGGTCTGAATTCTTGGTTCATTCGTATACTAAATACTATTTGTCTAATTCATTGTTTGGTTTAATGATGAATCTTTCGATGTAGTCTTGAGGAGTTCTTATGATTTTGTCAGGGACGTTGTCAGTGTCAGGGACTTTTTCAGGGTCGTAATTTCTGATTGATTGTCCATTTTTTATTCTTTTATCATAATAACGCTTCAACTCCCTGTATCGCTTTCCACCGCAATTCAAACACAACTGAGATTTTCCCCTAACCCCAACCCCACATCGTATGCAAGGTAACGGGCCAAGGCTTCCACGACGAAAGCTTTGCATATGATACCCACAGAATTCATTTCTGCATGATTTGTTACACGGGGTTACTGATCCAATCATAAGCCACTTGCAGTGATTCATTATATATAAATTCTTCATTTAAATGCTTGTTTTAATTATAGCATGAGGGAATTAAGGAGAACGCCTTCGAAAAATGCTGAATTCAATGCTGATAAGGAGTTTAAAAGATTATTGAAAATTAATCCTAAATTTAATCTCGATAAACCAAAAAAACGTCCAAGAGACGGAAACATGAAAGAGTTTAAGAGATTATTAAAAATTAATCCTAAATTTAATCTCGATAAGCCCAAATAACGTAACAAAATTAATCTCAAACGTCCAAGAGACGGAAACATGAAAGAGTTTAAGAGATTATTAAAAATTAATCCTAAATTTAATCTTGATAAACCCAAAAAACGTCCAAGAGACGGAAACATGAAAGAGTTTAAGAGATTATTAAAAATTAATCCTAAATTTAATCTCGATAAACCAAAAAAAAAACGTCCAAGAGATTACCCTGGAAAGATGCTCAATTCAATCTCGATATAGTTTCTAATACACCAAAGAATACAATTCTTGATAAAGCCATGATTAGTAAAATCAGAGACTGTTTTAATGAATTCAAGCGTGATGGAGCATCTTATTGTTGGTCAACATTTCGAATTGATGGTGTTGTTGATGCTACCATGACTGATGAAAAAGCAGCAGTGATAATTTCACGTGTTGGGGAAAAAAAGTACTTTTTCCGAATCAAATTCATTATCGAAGTCGATGGCAAATGGATTATTAAGGATAAATTTGAACCAATCCTCAAGAATAAAAAAGCTGTCATTGTGAGTAGAGATTCCAAACCAGGAATTCTAACTGGAATCGACAAACCATACTACGAAAGATCTTATCCCGTAACAGCAATGGTTTATGGGATATATCCGTTAAATGATAAACCCGATATCGCAAAACTAGCTCCTATGAAATATTCTAGTTCACTGAATTGCGTGGCAACACGGGTAATGGAACACTTCACAAATGCATCCCGAGGAAATAAACTAACTGATCTGCGACGTAGGAAAATAACCGAATGGGAACTGACAGTGAAACAGCATGGTGCAAAGATTTCTGATATAGCTAAATTAGAAACATCATTACGATTCCCAATAACCGTTATGACGATAACCGGAGAGGTTTTATACGAACCGAAATATAACAAAATTGGAGCGCCAATACAGATTATTGATCATAACAAACACGCGTGGACACCTGCGGTAACAGTATTTCCACGAGAACGAACCGTGAAATATATCCCTAAGGAGTTCGTCGGGGATGTTTTCTATGAAGAGAAATTATTCGATGATATTCATGCGTTGTGTAAAGATGATCCTGTGTCAGTGTGGTTACTTAGAAGTGATGAAGATCCCGAAATAGGATTTGATCAATTTGTAAGACCAAATGGCGAATTATATCGCGTTGAAGAATTAGATAACAGAATGAGAAAAATCACTAGTGATTTTTCACCGGAGAATTCCCATGAAAAACTACTCACGGATAGTTTTACTATTCCATCAATCGGTAGCTCACTTCGCAAGAGAAAAAAACTCATGGCGTCCAACACGAAGTGATTTTCTCGAGGATGTTAAATTGAGTTGCGTCAAATTTGGTCATGGAGGACTGTGGAATACGAAATACTCACGTGATGGTATGATTTCAATTGATATATCCGCGTGTTATCCCGGAAGTTTTCTCGGATATGGGGAATGTGCTGAGTACTTCAAACGATTTGGACACCCCACGCATGAAATGACTCGTGTTGCGATTAATGGACCATTGCCTGATTTTGATTTAACCAGATTCGCTCGTGTGATATCATTCGAATTAGCTACAGGGTTACATCCGTGTAGTTATGTTTGGCTCGGTAGACACCTATCTGAAAAACACTGGATGCCAATAGTGCTATTGAGATATATGATCGATTGTGGTATGCTAATATCGTTGATTGTTTCCGAGGCTATTATATGCTATCGAGCTCAGAAAGAAGTTTGGCTACCACAACCCGATTTAGATCGTATAATCAGCGAACAGCGAAAACAATTCCCTGATTTCAATGAAGAACAAATCATGAATCGGTCTAAGAAGTTATTTGAAATTAAAAAAGAACAAGCAAAGGATCTCGGACGAAGAATAATCGGTAAATTTACCCAGGGTGGACGATACGACAATGCAAAGTATTCTTCGCGGTTGATCATAGATATCGCTGAATACGATTTTATTGTAACGGATTTAATGAAACAGGGAAAACTTGTATCCCGTAAGGATGCTTTTCTATCCAATGGTGAGAAAATGGGTACGGTTGTTACCTACTGTGATGGATATAATTCCCAGTATACACATTTGAGAAGTTCAATGCTAGCCTATGCTTCTATTAATCTATTTTCGATGATAAATAGATTTCCTAATACCGCGGTTAGAGTGGCCACTGATTCGATGTATATACACAATAAGTACAAATCAGCTGTAGCGGCATTCACAGATCCCGAAGAAAATTGGGTGCGTTGGCGATTTAAAAAGGAGATGCTACATGAGTATTGTGAATCGGCAGACGTTGCCATGGATGATAAATATCTTTGTTGTAACCGTATTGAAATTCAATCAGAATTTTCTAATGCACCACCGGTATCTGATCCAGTATGTAGATACAAGACAGTTTATTTAAACGGTTGTGGTGGGTCAGGAAAGACAACTCGTGCAATTGAATTATTCCGTGGGAAAAATCCTACGGATTTCACAAACATGATTGTGCTAACACCGACTCACAGACTCGCCAGAGAGATGAAACAACGAGGGGTAAATGCCTGTACTTATCATAGTTTCTTTCGATGGAAAGGCGATGAATGGACTCCTGAGCGTATGGGTGATAAATTCATTCCTGAAATCATAATTTGGGATGAAATATGCACAGTGTCATTAGATGTATTACAAACATTTCTCGAGTGGTTGTTAAACAAAAACACAAAAGTCGTCATGTGCGGTGATCACGGCCAACCACCACCATTTGTCGGTGCATCTCCACATGAATGGCTAAGGGGTTTTGTAGACTATTATGAAGAAATTACCACTGATTATAGATCAATTGATGAACGATTACGAGAATTCAAAGCGCTAATTAGATTACAACCGGATAGAATCCAATGCGAAATAGCGCGTGAAGTGATTTCAGAAACTGCAATGAATGATTTCTGGGAAACATGGAGACCAAATGATTTGATAATTGCAAGTAGAAAAATAGTCAGGGACACACTTCAGATGAAGTTATTTGAATTGCATAAAGAAAAATTTGCAACGCTTCCAGTACCCCTTTGTTATAGGCCATCGGATACACGAAAACAGAACATTGAAGTTGATATTCCAGGACAGAGTGAAAAACAAATTCTCGTATTAAATGATATTGTGCTGGTTGATATCAATGTCGTTGAAGATGCATTGCGTTCTAATAAATCCCCGTGGACGCTAGGATACGCAGCAACAATACACTCTTCACAGGGATTGACTATATCGGATACAATTGTTTGGATCGTAAATAATCGCATCGAATGGTCGAATTTAGTCTATCTCGCAGTATCCAGAGTACGAAAAATAAATCAACTTCGAAGAGTTGTTTTCGATGATAATGACACAACAATAAGTGATATTGATGTTAGCATCATTAATAAAAAAACTCTGCGGTTACAAACAACAGGACAAAAAAAAAACAACGAAAATTTGATATTGATGCTAAATTAATAATTACGCTGAAACAACAACAGAATAATCACTGCGCGAGTTGCAATTGTATAATGCGTTGGCAGTATTCGGATAAAGATCCTCGCCAATTTACCGTAGACAGAAAAAATAACAGTCTCGGTCATGTCAGAAACAATGTGATGTTGACTTGTCTTGAGTGCAATAGACGCAACGGTGCTAGTTAAGACCATGCGGTGGCAATTGAGTATCCTCGGGAATTACCTGTAGTTGTTGTCGAGTAAATCCTCGTTGAGGGGCAGTTGAATCCAGTTTATAGACTGGAGGTCTACCCGTAGATCGTGTTACACTAGATATCTTGTGTGCAGTAACACTCCAGATAGGATCAGTAGCCCTTTTTTTACCACCCTCAAGCTCTCCTGGTTCGTATAAGTACCTAACAGTGACATTACTACCAAGAATTGGTTCTTTGAAATGTTTTTGTGGTTGTACGGGTATAGACTTCTTTTTAATAGCGTTGCTAGGTTTCATGTTGATTGTTCTAGTAATCTCATTATTCAGTGCGGTAATCACAGCTGGTAACCTTTTGACCCATTCACGGGATCGCTTTTCTTGAATGAATTCTTTTGCGTATTGATATCCAAATAACCGCTCAGCAATCGTCCGATTAAATCGTTCTACAATGGCCTGATCGCGATGTAGCGCAGTATGCCCTCGTCGTATGGTGACATTATGATGTTTCATTGTAGATAACACTGCACCCTGAAATTCCTTGCCAGGATCAACCTGCAATAGATTTGGCCAGTGCAGAGGACCTCGTCGATAAATCCTTTCAAATGCAGAAGCTACTTCAGTGGCTGATTTTGTTTTTAACGGTTCTGCTTCTTTGTATCGACTTGCAATATCAACTACGGTTAAAGCGTATTTGTAACCACGATCATGTGGCAGAAATAATATATCAGCCTGATGAACTTCATTAGGAGCGGTCACATCAAAATGCGAGAATTGAATTTGTTTAGGCGGTGGTAGATAAATTTGCCATAGTGCCTGTTTGGATAACCAATTAGCCGCAGTGGTTTTTTTCACGTTTGCAGCGCTAGCGAGTTTATGGACTGCTGATTTACCCCTCCAGTATCCTCTTGGGGAATAATAAATTGATTCCATATTATTAATTACCGGCACCTAACATCAATTTACTTTTCATAGCCGATTTTATCAAAAAGGAAGCCAATTTTTCTTTGAAGGATTTATCAGGAATAGCATTTAACGCATGAATTAATTTCACATCCGCGAGATGCCTGTGTTGCAGATTGCTGCTTTTATAAGCAACATCATGAAGGTGACAGGCCTTATCAATGGCGTTTATTGGTTCTTCACCGGGTCGGGGCTGATTTTGATCATTGAGTCTGATATCAAGTCTGGTTCCCGGTCCACAGTAGCTATATCCTGGAAGGTGCTTTTCTCCGGGGTACTTTGCCCATGGGGTTCCAGGGAGCTTTGCCAATTTGGCTGCGATATCACCTCCTCGTTTTTTTTTAAAACATCTCCGAATTGTAAAATCTTTGATTTTGTAGAAACAAATCTGAACTTTTTAATACCACATGTTGCACATCTACCAGTAAGTGCTGATCTGTTATTTTTAGTTGTAACTGTCGTCACATCATTTGTGCCAGTACGCGTTTTACACTTCACACAATATAGATCCATAATTTATGTATAGAGATATGGATATAATTGATTTTTCAGCGACTAAAACAAGAGAACCAGTAAAGCATCATGCAGCGCTACCAAACTCTATCCGGATGATTATAATCGGGCCATCTGGATCCGGTAAAACGCAATTGTTACTCAATTTAATAATGAGATGGATGAAGTGGGATAAGTTGTATTTAATTGCCCCTAGCGTAGATGATCAACGATGTTATGAAGTGCTAAAAGATTTTAACGACAGCGCGGTAGAAAAATCTGGAGAGGGTATTATTGAGTTTATAACCGATATCGATGAAGCACCGAGCATTGATGATATTGATGGAGATATTAACAATTTAGTCGTATACGACGATATAATGTTAGATAAACAAAAAAATCCTGCTAGAATATTTTCCCGAGGCAGGCATAAAAACACTGACGTGATATATGTCACTCAACGCTACACTCAGGTTCCAAAAGTCATCAGAGATAACTGCAATATTCTTGCTGTATTCAACGGAGTTGATACTCATACTCTTAGAAATATATGGCAGACATGGTGTTCTGATATGGACTTCAATCAATTTAAAAACTTCTTTAGTCATGCTCAGTCAACCCCGTACGGATTCGCAACAATAAATTTGCATGATCCTCGGACACGATATCGTATCGGACTGGATCAAATATTCGGTTGAAATCATTTCTTATTTTTGTTAACCCATAGCAGCAGGGAGGGCGATGACAACAAGTTGCGACCAAAATTGATTAAAAAATCGTAAAAGTCTCCGTTTTCATTTTGTTTTAGTTGAAATGAGATTTCGTAGGAAGGCTCGTTAAGATTTCAAATAATTTTTTGTCCAAAAACGTTGTAGGGTTTGCCCCTGAGACATTTTTTTTGGTTAAAATGAGATCGTAGGAAGGCTCGTTTTAAGATTTCAATCAAAATTTTGTCTGAAAACGTTGTAGGGTTCGCCCTCTCTGCTGCTGTGAGTGATAGAACAGTTTACGGCAGATATCGATTTCATAATGAAATCTTGATAAGATACACCTGCATTGCACTTTAAGGACCATATGATAGAGCGGCCATGACAGTAATAAATGTTGCATACAAATACATATGTAAAGAAACATTTGCATACAATAAAGATACCGCCTACATTCACAACCGCTGACTGATGATTATGAAATGAAACATATTTTTTCCTCTGTAAACTGGAGAAGAAAGTTTACAAATTTACACACGCCATGGCGATCATATAGCGTCACACACAAACGGTTTGGGTTCGATATCAGAACAGGTCAGTCTGAGACGACTGCTGTAGTTTGTTATTATAAAATACAATAACTAGTTGTATGCATATCTTTGTGTGCACATTCATGCTAGTAGATTCTACACCCTTCTTTTATTTGTGTGATTGTATGTGTGTAAGTGCGTATGTATATGCATGAAAATAAAATTGACCCAACTCTTCCTTTTTTATGAGCTTTTGTTAAGTATAAAACTAAATATTCCCTCTTGAATGAATGAATGTTAAAATAAAGTGAACCGTCAACGAAGGGTCATTATTCACTGTTTTATCTTTCAAACGAAAGTTATTTAATTTTTCCCGTGGGGTAAGGAATTGTGCCACATCTCTACGGGCGTTTTTGCACACATAGTGTGCTATTTAATTTGGTCGTCATGTTGCGCCCCTATTGAGGGACTATCGACATGAATGTAGGACCTAGGTGAGTGGGAATGGATCAAACATGCACTCAACCCTATCAACCAATCGGAAGGAGTGTATTAGAGGTGCAATGGCACCAGATAATGACTGGTGAAAAATGGTTTTCACTTGTCGTCATTTTGAGGGTTTCTGGTCGCGAGAAAGGAGGAAAAGATTCGATAAGCCAGCCCATGTATGTCGACAGCCTTGAAACGCCCTAGCCATACTTATTTCAAACCAGGTCCAGTTTCACTAATAGACGGAAAATATACCAATAATGTATAAGCCACTTGAGTAATTAGATCAAATTTTGTGTAGTTGAAGATTTTTTCTAACTCCTAACATACCAATGTTTCTAGTACGCAGTGTACGTATTGTAAGTCCCTAACAATTTTAATGTGCGACATATGTAGGTTGGTCACTGTTAGGTTATATGGATTGTGATGTTTGATTGGCTGTGTTCGAAATTGATCAAGTAAGGTTTCTCAATGAGCTTGTCAAATAGAGCTTTCCTACCAAATGAGAGCTCTGTAATGGCTAAATGACAGTAGCCCTTAGAAAGGCTTTTTGATGGAGGGTTACGTAATGGTAACTAGTCTTCCCCTATTCTAGTTTGTTTGCTCCGGTGTCCTCCTGTCCTCTCTTGTTCCTTGGGCCTCACTTCATCTTGATTGTCAGCACCGGCGTCTTCCTCTCTTCTGGGTAATCTAGATCTAAAATTGTCCCTATCAATTTGGAAATACTCTGTGCTGTCGTTACAAAAGTGTAGACAGTCCCATGTGACAGTCTATTTATGCGGATGTAGTAGTCCCGCATTCCTGACGGTTCGAGGTTCGATACCACCTTGTATTTCTGATTTAGTCTTTAGGAGAATACTGACTAATTGGTATTTGGATGCAGCATTGTGCCTCTGGGTCTGATGGTCTTATGCGTATATATGTGTACGTTTGTCTGTCTGTATTATAACGCATCATGCTCTCCTTTGGTATATGATAACATGTTTGTATGTATACAATAATTAAAACACACTCCCTAGTTGTGATGACTTTATGTTGAATTGGAATCATTAAGTACAGCAAAGTGTTTAACGCAAACAAGAACCCACACTTCGGTTTGTGCATGTATATTTGTATATAACAAAAAAAAAACAAACACTACCTTTTCAAGAATTAGTATTCTTACTGTATTATGTGTGATTATTTATTATATTTTAAGTACGTGTTTGTTTAAAGCAAATATCCCTTTAAATGTATGCATGAGTTTGTAGATAAACAAGGTAACTACCCCCTTTCTTGATTCAAGCATGTCTTCAAAAATAATATTTCATCCGCATGTTCATCTGTGAACGTAATAATAATACAAAACAATACATCCTAAGCATCATAAGCATGTGTGTGTGTGTGTGTGTGTGTGTGAGAGAGAGAGAGAGAGAGAGAGAGAGAGAGAGAGAGAGAGAGAGAACAAACAAGACTATTGTCTAACGTTACTTGGATAAATACATTTTTTATGTTTGTATGCTGGTTTATAATAAAAATGTAGAACCCAGGTGATTTGTCTTTGTATATGTATGTGTGTTTGCATGCATAAAAGAAAAGAGACCTAGCCCTAGATTTGAATGGAGATCAGTGTTTCTTTGTAGGAAGTTTAAAATTGTCTGAACCGTGTGCTGTGAAATTCTAATTCAACTGTTATAAGCCAATACGAAGGCTTTCGTTCCTATTCCAGGACCTCTATGTACTCCCAAGACACATTTGCTCATAAAAGAGAGACTATGGTATATTTCGCGTTTCTTCACATAAAATTATAATCCGACATTCAATACCATATACCAAGGAATGAGTAATATATGTTTGTTTTTATATATAGAAGCTAACACACGAATACAAAAGGAGCCAGTATTAATGTTTCTTTTCATACACAGATCACGCAGAAACATAATCAGGAAGAGTATGTACATTTCATTTAAAATCTTTATGTAATACACATGCAATCAACTAGATAGGATGTGGTAATTAGTTATGAAAGCACACATAGACATGCAACGGAGAGAGCAGTTGATTTGTTTCCGTACGTAAACATATTTATACAAATACAGAGAATGTAAGTTCTATTTTCTTTGTGTGCACACACACCTACGGACTATCCAATATACAATCACACATACCAAGTGAGGGGCTATAGCTTCATTTTACACATAGAAACAAACATATACAAATAAAAGGATAGTGTGTGGGGTCTATTGTTTCTATAATACACACATAAAACGAACATATTCAAAATTGATTTTGTGTTTGTACAAAACCCATATAGTTTTCGTATGTGTAAAAACGCGTTGTCATTCATAAAGAAAGGAAATGGGCATGGTCTATTTTTTTCATCATCATCAGTCTCTTGACCCAGTGTAGTCGTTGAGGTACTGTGCTGTTGAATATCTGGCCAGTTTTCTCCATTTGTCATGGTTATGTGCCAATGCCTGTGTCTCCGCAAAACTTTTCCTGGTCCATTCTGTGATGTTGTCAGTCCACGTTTTTTCTACCTCTCCTTCTACCACCCTGGACGCTGTCCTGCATTACTGTTGTGGATAGACTGTTGGCTCTAGTGACATGCCCATACCATTTCAGCTTTCTCTTTTTGACAGTGGTGAGGAGGTCTTCATAATAACCTACTTTGTGCCTGATAGTGTTACGCAATTCTTCATTTGTGATGTGGTCCATGTAAGAGATGCCAAGGATGGTTCTGTAGCATCTCATTTCAAGTGCCTGGATACTTCAGTGTAAATCTGCTGTCAGGGTCCAGGGCTCACATAAATGCAAAAAGACGGAGTTAACTAGTGCTCTCAATAGTCTGATTTTAGTTTCCAGAACGATGTTCTTGTCTCTCCAGATGGGTCTTAGCTTTCACATAGCTCGAAAAAATGTCTGCTCTTGATCCCTCTTTCCCTCTTCGGTGATTATGGAACCAATATATCTGAACTGACCCACTGTTTCCAGTTCCTGTCATCTGATTCTAAAAATGGCTGAGATTTGTATGCCACTATTTGTCATCCGCTTTGGTTCCTCCGCGCTAATATCCATGTCAAATCTGGAAGATGTTTCATCCAGGTTCTTCACTAAGGTGCAAGATCGTTTTCACTGCTTGCCATTCCATCAATTTTGTCTGCATCGTAGAGGTTAGTGATGTCACGCCCTCCAGTGCTGACTATCCCACAGTGGTTTTCCATGGCTTCGCTACCATAGCGAGGCAATACGTAATTTTGAATCCCTATGTGCATTTCATTTATCAACATTGCTGGGATTCTCTCGAGAACATTTACTGTCCTGATTTATACTAAATTTTTTAAGTTCGTTTTTTAACATCCACTTTCCTTATTTAATTATCAATATTGAAGTGTGCGTACAAAATTGACAATGGTACTCTAACAAATGGCCACAGGTTTGAAGCCTAAAACATGTTTTAATTACATATTAGATAACAATGGAAAGTGAGAATATATTAAGGTATCCGTAATATTTCGTTTCCATAGAGACGTCCATAATATTGAATATCTGTTGGATCCAATACTGTGTCAAATCGTTATCTCCAATAATTCCTCGAACCACAAAACTATCTCGAATATTCTGAACTTTACCTAACCTTCTAACATCTTCCCCCATAATAGATTTACTGAAATCATTCGTACGATGAAGGTTCCCCAACTTTCGTACGAATGGAAAGATGCTGTGACATATCGTAGTTTACTTGCTAGTTCTAAATATTAACTGCTCCCCTTAGTAGCTGCAACATTAGATAAGGACTGCTCCCTACAGAGAGGGCGCCGAGATCGATCATAGAAGCTTCGGGATGTGTGCTGAGAACAAGTGAATAGAGACTATTCGCGTAACAACTGAAGACTACCTCATTTCCATGACAGATCCACAATGATCAAAGGTTTTCCTTCAACAGTATAACTAAAATCAAAGAGGTGTATAAATGCATCTGTTTCATGTTATACTTGGATAATGAGTGCTTTAAATAACTTACATATTAAGTGTCAGTGCCTTATATTTTGAGAGTACTATATTTAATTGTATCTGATTAAACTTACGGCCACATCATCACAGGTTCCCTCCGAAAACCCAGTACACGGGTTCCAAGAATACCAAGCGGTAAATGACATGTCCATTACGTCTTTAAACCTGTTGGGGATAAATGCATATTATTAGAAAAAGAAAGAGATTTTAATAAATGGTAAAATTTAGAAAAAAGCGAAATCCAAAGGGAATTCAAACTGAAGGTCAGAATCTTCATATGGCTATGATATGGTCAAGAAGTTATATTGATTAACATTTCTTTTCAATGTAAACATTTTACAAGAGTCGGAAAGAGATCTAATGGTTCATGTATGTACAAATGTGTACTCGCACGTATTTGTATTTTTAAAGTTACGTCAAATTTGTATACATGACAACATAATGAATTTAAATCAAATTCTGACATAAGCAGCAAAACATCATTCCGTTTCGAATAAGAGTATTTTAATGTCAGCAATCTTAACCAAATAATCTAAATACAAGCTCGGAAGCTATGTTGTACAATAAAAAAATCTATGTCTCTGATACTAACTGGCTAGCGCAAAAGAGATATAACTGATAAGTTCATTTCTATGAGCGTCTGGTCAGAAGCAAACCCAGCCATGTTTCTGTAACTTAATTTAGACTTAAACAACAAAGTCCTCACGTTTCTTCGAAAAAGCCTATGGCAAAGAGAAAAACCTACGTTTGCTTGATTTACTCCGAGTACGTTCTTCCTTGAATAACTTCGTTTTTTTTTTACAAAGATTTATATGCCTGATCTGATATAAAGAAGCTAGATGAAAATTCCTAAGTTTGCATATAGAAAGCTTTTGCTTCAAGAAAGTGACACTTTGTTTGTGTGCCTGCTTCTCAAATACCTAGGGTCACCCACTGCAATGCCACTGATGTCAAGAGGAGAAAGATCAACCACGCGACCATCATCAAAGCTACAAGAACACTCCGAAGTTTTGATACAAGAAGACAGTGGAGTTGGTGCCATAGTTGGGCAAGCGTATTTACTTCTTAATTCCATCGACTGAAAACGATAGATAGAGTGCTCAGTCAGATTACTCCAACACTGTTTTTATATCATAAAAGGCAAAATATCTGTGAAAATATTCCACAAAAACGTGGCTCCTTAAATGCAGGTTGTGTTCGAAACATTCAATGTCCTTTTACAGTTTTTTTTTTTGCCGAATACGATTATATCTTCAATATATTTATCTTTCATTTCTTTTACAGTACGCATGTGTAGTAAAGGCTATGTTCTAATTAATTATTGAAAAATAAAGTATACGATATGCTTTGCTTGCTGAGCAACGATGAGTAAGACAAAGAAAGAAACAAATAAAATCTCTTATGAAATCGAAATTGCATTAATGTCCTTATGTGTTGTAATCTCCAGTGGCTACTCGTTTGATCCAGAATCAAACACAAGCTCGTTTCACTATGCTACATTTCACTGACCAATATACAGTCCAATATATCTATCTGAACTCACCCGTCTTCACCCTATCTAGAAAATTACGATACTTTTCAGACACTCGCATTCTCATTGTTCCCACTGTAACAAATGAAGTCATTCGGACAACGTTCTTTTGAGTACTAGGGCCTAGCTACGAGGAACGAATTCATAAAGATTTTAAACATAAGAACACTGTGACCTCTTTGAAAACTACTCCCCCCAAAAATTCAGGCATTTGGACAACCATCAGAGACTTGAAGCCTTAATACAGTTTACTATCCTTACGTATTGTCAGCATGTTTTACTTTGCATTTTCGTGGTAGTTGATTTTGCTATCTTGTCGTATATCATTATAAGTGTTTTCTGATAGTGTAAAGCATTTATAGCAGGTACAGACTATGCAGTGTACTATGTAAAGTTTATTCTGAGACTTCTAATACGTATTTGCTATTTCACGTCCAATGCAATGTGCATTTGCGTTGCACTCTTGTTTCCCGTTTATTTGTTAATATCTATATTACACTTACGTAGAAGGTATTACTACAGTCTGAATTTATTGAAATGGCTAATCGAAACGGTCTTCAACTCAAATATCATCCATGTTTTAATTCAAGACAACACAAGAAAGATAAAACCCAAAGTGAAAGAAAACACATTATCCGCTATTATCGAGACAAAAAACATAATATTAAGTCCACTGTTTTTATGATCTACAGGGCTAAATATATTGCTACTATTTCGCATAAATCCAGGATGTAAAAATCTAGAGACAAACATTATTTGCACAGTTTAATAATGTACAAGCTATAGTCTCGAGTATAACGGAAGACAGACGAGAGTTGTATAGCTTCATTGTATTTAAGAGCATATATCCAAATTGCTTGTAAAGACATTGCAGGTCGACCTTTTTCAGTTTTAATTTTTTTCCTGTTTACTTCAGTTTTCTAGCTGTTTGATATGTTTTTTTTAAAAATATTCTTTGTTTCGTATTGCTTATTTGAGTCACAGCAAACGAGTGAAAGTAAAATTATTTAAACGTATGCTGTTATTTGTGTATGTCTTTATTGTATGTATTTAAAACAAAACTGATCAAATTTAGGACACCCCCTGCATTCATCATGTTCTTTTATCTTTCTTGATTAGATGTTATACACCAAACATCGTTGTTTCGCCCTCTACGTACAAGATACCGACTTCTTCTGGATAAAGTTTATTTCTCTAAGTATTTGTAGTGATATAAATTCATTTTCCTAACTTGTAATATTCGTGTAGGTATGAGGCTTGAAAGTCTATAACACATTGTACATGAACAAGCATAAGCATGCCCATACATGCATAGTGTTACCGATTTCCAGTAAAAACAATATTCAGTGATTACATTTCATTTCATTTCATAAAATCTCTCAAAAGTCATTCAAAAAATAATGTAAGACTACTTTATATCAACGTGCATTTCATTAACAGTATATATATATATATATATATATATATATATATATATATATATATATATATATATATATATATATATATATATGTCAAAATGTTCACATAGACGTCACAACTATTTGTAGCTCTCATTAAAATCGACGTATGCATAAACTGAATGATTTCTCCGTTTGATTCTGCTATCATCTTCTATGAATCATATTCAAAATGAAAAATGCAGTTGTTTCAGTGAAATAGTTTCAAGGTCTGATTTTCATTATGAGGATTTATTATTCGCAAAATAGACTGGTCCTTACGAGAATTATTTTTATCAATTTATGAAGTATCACTGCGGTTACGTTGGATTTCTGTCGGAAGTAATTATAATCCATCGAATTAGTCTATAACAAAACTTCTGCGATAACGGCGAAATGACTCGGTTAATTAGACTACCTGAGACCTATGCCAAGTGAGACGAAAGGTATTATTGAGTCAGATGGGGTGAGGGTGGGGGTCGGAGGTTCTAATAAAACTTTTTTCTATCTTCTCTTTACCTGAGAACCGATACGCGTTCAGCAGAATATGTCAACACTAATGTCCCATTCATGTCCTGAAATGTTGCCGTGTCTTGCGTGCCAATAGTGTAGTATTCGAATACGGGCGCTAGGGGTCTAATCTGACATGCCTGTAATTTTGTATAAATGAAATACTTTACAAATTATCTAACAAGAATGAATTAATTTAAATGAAAAATAAATTAATTACTTATATGTAAACTTAGCGAAATTGATGAAGATGCAGGATGTTTTACAAACTTGTTCATAATGCTGCTATGAAACGTTCGATAATCAAATAAGCGTCTAAATGAAAATTAAATCAATCCCATGATCCTTCTGCAAAATAAAACCAAATACATTTCATTTCATACTATAGTTCATGTTGTATAACTCTTCTCAGGTTGGCTGCTAAATTGTTTCCATGATTGATTGATTGATTGAATGATTGATTGATTGATCTACCAATTGATTAATACATTAATCACCCAATCGTTAAATTTATTTAATATATCAGATGATTGATTTCTCAATAATTGTACATGCATCCACGAAATAATTGAATTATAGTACACATACTTAAATTGATTCATTTTATTATAATGCACTTAGTTTCTAGAGATTTAAAATACTTGTTTGACTGTAAACTCAGGTGATCGACTCATTGGCATATTCATTGAAAGTTTCATTCTTGTTACTTTGAGTATTTCTTATATAAATAGTCTTCGTTCTTTAATGACAACAGACCAATTATACCATTCTCACAAAACTATTGTACACTTAATCAAACAATTTTGTCAATAATTATCTGAATGCTATATATCATAAAACCATGTTTGAATTATTCAGACACACGTATGTATGTATGTATGTATGTATGTATGTATGTATGTATGTATGTATGTATGTATGTATGTATGTATGTATGTATGCATGTATGTATGTACGTATATGCATGTGTGTGTGTGTGTGTGTGTGTGTGTGTGTGTGTGCTTAAATTTAGTCTGAATTCTTGAGATTCCTAAAAGATTGTAACATTAGTATTTGTCGCAACCAATATTACAGTTGAAATTGAACTGGGCACAATCTAGTCTTGAATGTGCTGATGTACAGACACATAGCACAACTATTTTGAGTCTACCCAACCTATATTCTTTTGGGGAACACAATCGATTATAATTAAAAAGACATTATAAAGTAAATGTCATGCGTATTGCATTGATTAAGAGCATACGACTACCATTTATGACAATACAGTGAAAAGAGGTAAAGCTCAAACTAAAGTGGAGATCCAGCTGAAGACATTGATCCATAATTTTGACCTTATGTTTTTATAGCCTGAAGCAATATGTGATATTAGCGTTAGTGTGTCCATCAAATCTGTCCATCAAATTTGTTATTCCTTTTAGTGAAATACTTCGCCATTCTAGCATTCATAGTCTTAATGACACCTTTTTGTCAGGGTCGGCTGTTTTAAATGTTCCCAAACGGCTTACCTGTTCTGTTGGAAAACTTGTATCTCTCGTCAAAGTGTATTTTATCACACTTAGAAAACGTCGGTAAAAGAGCTATGTTTACTGTTTTGTTTTCGTGTTTTGATTTGTCTCTGAGCCTGTTGTCAAGATTCATATCTATCTATCGCTGTATATTTGTGTTGTGTTTGCATGTCAACATTACCTGATTATCCTTGGTTTTCCAAGTCAGTAACATGTATGAATCTTTTGAGAAAATGTGTTCTCTCATTGCTTGTGTAGTTTGTAGGTAGATTTTTCAGTTATCTATTTCTTTTAAAAAAATTGACATAAATCAGATAAACATTTTTTGTTTTATTTATTGTGCCTGGCAAATGAAAATTGTATTTACTATTTTAAATTTAACTATGTGTCAATAACTGTAGCGTTTCGTCTGCGTAAGAAAACGGAATGCTCGACTGCATACGGTCCTCTGTACGTTCTAGAAAGGTTATTGAATCGTTCCTAATTAGACTGGACTCAGGATAGGGTACTTTAACTTTGTAACACATTTTAGAACTTTTGTACTTTATAATGTCAGTATTTCACATATCGATTGCAAGTGGTTGTCTATTCTTTACTCCAAGATTTTCAGGACACTTTTCTCTGCTAATGTTAAAAATCAGTATTGCTCTGAATCATCTTTGGGAATCTACTTAGGAATTTTTTTTTTTGAGTAAATATATGTGGTCATAATTCCTTTGTTTTACGGTTGCTTATTGTTTAAAAAGACCGTTACGTAAGAGTTGCATCCCATCCCACCCCACCCATCCCACCCAACCCCACCCCACCCATCCCACTCCACCCATCCCAATCAAACTTCCTCACAAAACTTCACTACAAATGAGCTAGCCTTAAACTGAACACTTGCTAAAAAAGGTTAATTTGGATTTATGAGAAAGATAAAACTTCATATTGCAGTAATGCAAGTCGTGTATGAGTATTTGCACTGTAAATGATATGCTTTATATATAGCTCCCTATTTATAGACAAATTTCTAAATCAAATTCTAATTCTCTCATACTTTGTCAGATTGTATAACTAAATAAGTGCAAACAACACGTGCTCCCAACTGAAGCAAAACAGTCTAAAAATAAGTAATTGCACAGAAAACGTTCTATAAAGGTATTATTCTTACCGCCGCATCGGTGCAGGCGAATTCATCGAAGCTAGAACAAGGATTCCAAGAAAACATATCTATTTGTTTGGAGTCCAGTATATCTTCAAAACTACAAAAAGTGTGACGAAATGGATAAGTAATTCTTGCCTAAATATTATGCAGGTGTAGTATAGCAAATTACAACTTTTCTATGTATCCATCTATCTTCGTGGATTTTTAATGAAGTATACTACACCTACTACTACTACTACCACTACTACTACTACTACTACTACTACTACTACTACTAGTACTACTACTACTAATAATAATACTGATACTACTACTACTAATAATAATAATAAATAAATAAAAAAAAAAATAAATAAATAAAAAAATAAATAAATAAATAAATAAATAAATAAATAAATAAATAAATAAATAAATAAATAAATAACATGAAAAGAAATCTAAAGTTGCATTCAAAGTGTATATCAATTGCTTTAGATTGAACTGAATCACAAACAACCGGAAAAATTAAAATTGCGAACAGTGAAATTTATATATAATCATCCGAAACTTACCATGGAACGCCTCCCCCAGCATCCAGTGGACTAAGATCTATGTAACTTCCGTTGACAATTCTGGGGAGAATAGCGAGAATCGCCAAAATGGATGGCAGCTTGAATATTCGACTGTTGTGTCTGTCTGAACAATCTGGCATTCTTCACAGCTACCCAGATTACGATATGTTTCAGATATGTATTCAACGATTTGGATATAATAATAATAATAATAATAATAATAATAATAATAATAATTATAATAATAATTAGGACTTAGTATAGCGCCTAATGTTTGGAAGCTCTAAGCGCACTAAAATGATATCACTACAGAAATACAAAAAAAAAACAATCACAAACCATGAAATTGGAAAACAAAAAATATGTATGTATGTATGTATGTATGTATGTATGTATGTATGTATGTATGTATGTATGTATGTATGTATGTACGTACGTAGGTAAGTACGTATGTATGTATGACTGACTGACTGACTTTCTTTATTTCCTCTTCAGAAGAGATTTCATTCAGTTAATGTTTCGTAAATACAAAAAGTTATGAACATACTTTGTGATTAAATTACTTACAGTACACTATATAGCAACAAAAGCAAAGAGAACGTAATATCAAAACACATGCTGAGAGAACTCGTTGCAAACGAGTTATATACGCAAAATAGATTAAGAGAGGAGAAATAATGGAATTGGAATTATTTACATTCAACTAAAACGATTTAAATTGATTATCATGTTCTCACTCACTTAGAACACATGTGAGTAATTTATTAGATATAAATGAATCTGGTCCATTCTCCGTCATCCGCTTTGTGGTTATTTGGTTCATAGTTTATATACCTGGCACCACCCAGTCACATTATCCTGGCACCAAGAACACATTTTTTATCCGTTATCTATTTCTTCCTGTTCCAACAAACGTTTCCACAGAAAAAATTGTTTAATATCCCCATAGCTTTATTTAATTACCCTACAAAATGCAATAGAAATCCATGATAAGATTTATTCAATATTCAAAAGGTTTGACTTCAATGATTGCAATTCAAGATTAATAACACTCTAACTTTCCCCTCATATATTTCTTGACATAGTTGACTTATGTGTCAAGTATGACTAACGCTTATATGTGAAAATGCCACTGGATTTGTCAGTTTAATCAATAAATATTGTCAGCCTATGCGGTAAATTAATAGACTGCATGTAATGATTCAGTAAACAGTACTCTAAAAGGCCAGAATACCCAATCGTAGAAGGGAAATGGGTGTAGCGTCCTTCAAACATCACCACGTACATTATCATGCTATCATGAGAGAGAGAGAGAGAGAGAGAGAGAGAGAGAGAGAGAGAGAGAGAGAGAGAGAGAGAGAGAGGTTTCTGGTCAAAACTAAAGATAATTAAATACGCATATTTCACGTCCTTCATTTCCTTTTTACGTTAGCTTAGTGACAGAACATGATTGGGAGAACGCCTTCTGTTTTTCAAGAGATTGTAAACAGTTGTGTTTTGGTACCTAATTTCCTTATAAGGTAAGACGTCCCTTGCGTCGTTACTCCATGATCATGTTTATATATTTTTTACTTGTATGTTGTCTATATTTAGAAAAATATTTATTGTTTGTTAACTAATGTTACTTTGGAGGTAATTTTAATTAAATCTATCAGATAATGAGTACGTATTCATTAGAGAAAAAAAATTAATAAACCCAAGTAATTAAAATTTATGTTTTTTTTTTTTTTTTAAATTAGAATATTAGCTCCAATGGCCTAAGTTGTTAGAACTTACGTCTCAACTGCGGGAGGATGCGGATTCGAAGCCTGCACGGTTCACACCAAAGCTTGAAAAAAGAATGTCACTGACAGCTGCCTCGCCTTGCACTCGGCTTTAAGAGGATTGGGTCAATTCTTCAAATAATGAGGAAAGTTTAAAAGTATTTCATTGTGCAATCGTAAAAATACCAAAACACAGAAATTTATCATTGGATGCAGAAATGCTCTGTAAATTTGTTCTCTCTATTTATGTATGCATTCTTACATGTATATACCTGTGTATATTATATTGATTAACACGTATGTTACGTATGCGTTTTAAATCTGTATGATTACGTGTGTTAACATACCTGAATGTAGGTGAAATTTTAGAACATAAAACGTTACGAAAATTTAGGATCACGTGGCAGAATGTTCATTACGCGATAGGCCTTTGGATCCCATATTTATAGTTTATTTTGTATTTCTCACATTTGTCGATCAATGACCTATTATTCTTACATTCATTCTAAAACATGAATATATCTTACATATGCTTATATAGAAACGTGTTGTGAACACGCAGCGTCCAGAATAAATGAACTCCCGCTTCAGGTGTTCATGAAGATTGTTGCTGCTTTGTATCTAGCGCCATCACCTTTTAGCATGAAATGTCATATTCTCGAGTCCAAAACAATTTGAAATTATATGAAGCTCTATACGTCCCCACAGTTTAGCATGAAATGTCACATTTGCGAGTTCAAAACAGTTTGAAATTATATGAAGCTCTATACGTCCCCACAATTTAGCATGAAATGTCATATTCTCGAGTCCAAAACAATTTGAAATTATATGAAGCTCTATACGTCCCCACAGTTTAGCATGAAATGTCATATTCTCGAGTCCAAAACAATTTGAAATTATATGAAGCTCTATACGTCCTCACAGTTTAGCATGAAATGTCACATTTGCGAGTTCAAAACAGTTTGAAATTATATGAAGCTCTATACGCACCCACAGTTTAGCATGAAATGCCATATTCTCGAGCCCAAAACAATTTGAAATTATATGAAGCTCTATACGCCCCCACAATTTAGCATGAAATGTCACATTTTCGAGTCTAAAACAATTTGAAATTATATGAAGCTCTATACGCCCCCACAGTTTAGCATGAAATGCCATATTCTTGAGTCCAAAACAATTTGAAATTATATGAAGCTATATACGCCCCAACAGTTTAGCATGAAATGCCATATTCTCGAGTCCAAAACAATTTAAAATGATATGAAGCCCTATACACCACTACCGCATAATGATTACCGTGTTCTTGTTCATACATTTGTATGAAATCACAATTTAGTATACGCCCTATTTAACCTCAGTTATGATACGATATTCTTGGCACTCGTTCATATCTTTTAAACAAAATCAACGAAACAAAGTATTTATTATTGTTTATTATTATTTATTAGTATTATTGTGAGCAATATAACAAACTTTATAATGTGGAGGCAAGTGTTAAATTGTGGAATTGGAGAGAGAATGAATTGTGACTGAGATAATTCTCAAGAAATATTTATCATCAATGTTATTTTTTTGGGTATTTTGTTTCTAAGTTGCGAGGTATCTAAAGATTGATTTTGTCCTTTTCATTTACACTGCAATTAGCAAACAAGTATATGAAGTTGTCTTCTTTTCTTCAAACGTCTGCAAAATGGTTTTGGTAGTACCTCTATTTCCATATCATAAATATGACAGTTTTATTTGAATACCATTGTCTCTAGATATAAATTTTACATACAGTTGATGACGTTTATGGCAGTACTAGCTTAGAACTTAGTATTTTTCATTCACATATGTGGAATTACATGTCGAAAGTACATTCAAACGCAAATGTTTTCTCAAATGGTTGTAATACATGTGTGTGTGTGTGTGTGTGTTTGTGTGTGCGTGCGTGTGTGTGTGTGTGTGTGTGTGTGTGTGATATGGATTTTTAAAGTAACTTTAACAATTTTGCAGTCATATCGTTACGATGTGTGCAATGTGGCAGTTTATAGTGATGTCTAGCACTTGGGGCATCATGCCGCAGACATGTAGCATGATGCACCACCCAGTCACATTATCCTGACACCAGGTAGGCCAGTCCTAACACTAACCTCATAATGTTAAACGCCAATAGATTCAGCTGTTAGTATCATTTTATACGTTTTTGGTATGACTCGGCCGGGGATACAACCCACGATCTTCCTGTACGGACACTGTAACCACTAGACCACCGGAGTGTTCCTGTAATAAAAATGTAGCTTAATGTCTAACATTGTATTATATAATCCGATTTCTTGGTATACACATCCGCTTTGGCATAAAATAAAGTTATTTTTAACCCAATTTATATCGTACTGTTATCGTTCTTTACATGTTTACCTAACCGCGTGCTGCGAAGTTACTATTCTTGTTGTCATGGTGCGCAATATTCGCACACATTGGGAAAAAAGGCTTAAAAGTATTTCTAAAGCGGCCATAGGTAGGCGTATATAGTCGTTTATGAGTTTTATCGGAGTTTTGAACGTTATGAAATAGTTTTTTTTTCTTCTGCAGAATAGGTTTTTTAAAATCCATCAGGTCATGTGTGGCAAGTATGCAACGTTAAACTATAGATTGATTTGGATGTAATAATAACAACATTTTACGCATGCCAGTCTGACAAAACGTTAACCCTCCTGTAGCGTGGCCTGATGCTACCTCTATGTGGATTGAACCTGGATGTAGACCATATAATCGCTCCGCTATCCAGACCTTTATACATTATGAAATAAATTATTCGGTAGAGATAACACTAGGGAGTAAGGTTCTTTAAAAATACACTTGAATCTTTCTGTTTAAGGTCAATTTCATTATAAATCTGCCACAGAAAGCGTTTAGACAGAGACTGTTGTAAATATAGCTGAAAACGGTTACAGGAGTGTATATGGTAGTGAATATTTGAACTGAATATAATATTGGTTTGGTCCTTGACTTCTTTAAATACTCTGCACGAACATCTCTTCGCACTTAAACCTTTTGAAGGTAAGCTGTCATTATCATCGAAAGCGATGGGAGATGGATTGTGCATGTGATGTGACATCTGACTTCTTGTTATCAAACTATTTAAGTGTTTTCACAGCTTGTTTAATAACGACTAACATAGGAACAGAAAGCGAAAAATCAAGACCGAAGAACTAACACTAGAAAATGGGGCTTCATGTGCCATGTTGCGATTCATTCGATAATGAAAGTTCCAGTAGGTACGAGGGTGTTTGGGGTTGGAGTATATTATACAGGTGTACGAGTTAGAGTATATTATACAGGTGTACGCCCCAAGATATAAGGACCAATTCTCTATTTTACGTTTTCTTATGTATACCACCACCATTGTGTGAGGCGTCGACATTTTCTGCAACACGGTTTACAATTAGCTTCTGAAAATACTTGCTATTCCTTAATTTAACAAAGATGACAGAAACATTTATATACTAGATGAAATTACGCGTATGCTGTTTCTATATCAAAATCGAAAACAACTCTTAACAGAAACTGCAAGTAGTATTGCCTTCTTCGTTTATGGAATCGAAGAAGCCATCATCTGTAATTCCAGTTACACATCAAATAAGTACACAAATGTAATGTAAATGCTGACAACCAAGGCAAATTTAAATTAAAATATTAAATATATTAAATATATTAAATATATGAGAGACTATAATAATATATGCTATCCATATTCTCTAAAAATAATGAAAAGACTTTGCAAAGGTGCATTAGCTCGTTTACACGCATAATCATCTATCAGTCTTTCTATGTATATGAATGTGCTGTTATAAATCAAAGAAACCATTCTATTATTTTACTTAAGACACGTTGATGTATTTCTAGTGTCTACGCTTGTCTTCCGATGATATCTGCAAGATGTTTACCAGTATCTGATAAAATAGTAGAAACGAGTATGCAGATAACGAAAATACAGAATCAGTTATTTAATACAGTGAGTTTCAGTATGGGTTTATTCGAGGTCAATATCCATAGACATTACTTTCTTGTTGTTGTTGTTGTTGTTCTTGTAGGATTTAACGCCATTTTTCAGCACAAGATATGCTATACATGGCGGCCAGTATTATTGGTGGAGGAAGAACCCAGGAAAACCCAGGAAAGAACCACCGACTTACGAGAAGCTACCGGCAAGTATTCTCACATACCCACATTATTCGAGCCTGAGACTCAAACACACGCAGACAGAGGTGAGATGGCAGTGATCCGCAAAGGTGAGCGCTTTAGACCACTCGGCCACACTATGCCCCCATTACGTTGTAAATGGCGATTCCATCAGACAGCTCATTGGGCACTATCAATCATTCTAACTGAAACAAGAGGTGTTTTGTTTGAGTAAACACACCCCAACTCTTCCACGTCGAACCCACTTGCCCATGTTGAAGTCCAACCGGTGTTTCTGTCTCCATTTAAAAAAAACTCAGCAGAAAAAGTCTTGTTCAATAGCAAATTAAAACTAGCAATAGTGAATTAAAACTAGCAATAGCAAATTAAAACTAGCAATAGTGAATTAAAACTAGCAATAGCAAATTAAAACTAGCAATAGTGAATTAAAACTAGCAATAGCAAATTAAAACTAGCAATAGTGAATTAAAACTAGCAATAGCAAATTAAAACTAGCAATATCAAATTAAAACTTGCAATAAACTAGCAATAGCAAATTAAAACTAGCAATAGCAAATTAAAACTAGCAATAGCAAATTAAAATTAGCAATAGCTCTTGTATAAGCTACAGGAGCAGAAAAGTATTCTTTTATGACCAGCTTAATAAGAATATTACCATATATACAACGCGTCGTCTAAATCCACCAAAGTAGATATTGTCAAATGATTTTATCCTATATACTACAGACGGGCTCTAGAGTGCAAAGTTCATAAAGGGTAGCAACTTTTAAAAAAAACCTGAGAATAAAAGCTTTTTACAATGGAGATATTTGGTAACGATCGCAATATGTAAAAATTATCACAGCAAAGCTTAGAAAACTGATTTTGATGCGCTCTAAAGAGTGTGATTAACTGCATACAGCTTATGTTAAGAAGGAAAGAACACAAACTGAGCAAAACAACATATGCTGATAGCAAATGGATTTATTGATATGGGCATGTTCAGCTCAGAAATATTATGTGACGAACATTTCTGGGCACCCCTTGAACGCCATCAAGATTATTGGCATTTGATGGTTCCTGAAATAATAATTCAGTTATAAATTGAAAAAGAGTAATAACTAAAATGTACCACAAATAGATTACATTTTTGTTATAGTAGCTGCACTCCCATGATTCTGACATACATCAAATCTGGTTTTAATTATAATCGTGCCAATAACAAAATATTGTGTAAGGGCAGATAATTAAACATAAATGCATCTTTCCATGATGAGAATTATGTGTACTACGTCATGAAAATTATGTGTACTACGTCACACAGCAATGTTCCAACATCAGTGAGACTAGCTGTTCATCCTCATTATGTTCCCTTGCTCACCTTTGAGATATATATATATATATATATATATATATATATATATATATATATATATATATATATATATATATATATATATATATATATATATATGCGATTGATCTATAAGAAAACTGATAGCAGGGTAATATGCAATATTTCGGAGATGTAAATGGAACGATTGGTGGCTATACACTGAATCGACCACGCTTCAAGGACTGTCTGAATAACAGTGACTTATGATCGAGGTCAAAGATGTATGCCCCTTGGAATCCAGGGTTTGTATAATAAGGCTGAGACATATAAACTGAGCCAAATGAGACATCTGCCTAAACAACTATATTTGCACTCTATCGTATTCGCCAAGAAGAAAAAAAAACATGAATATTTCATCTTTGAATTTTTCTGAAAATCTGCTCACCAGTGCTACATGTATTTAGGATCAAAGGATCAACGGAAACAATAAATGTTAACTAAACGCAGCTTTTTCACGTTTGGGAAGGACGGCACGTATAACCAGGTATTGCTATTAAATTGCAACATTTACGTACAATGCATCTATATTGCATTTTGAATATGTTGTGTACGGTAGAAAATCGATTCTGTATGATTTATCTTACGCCTAGACAAAGCTAAACTGCTTTGTAATTTATGACGTTACGATAGCCCTTACATGCCACATGCACCCGCCAATTAAATTGCTCAGGCACAGACTTGATCCACTTGTAATAAAAACGTGGAATTACGACATAGGTAAATATGAAGTATCGCGCTACTTGATAAGGGACCAAAGCAGAGTCTGTTGACAGACGGAATTTAGATATTGCTAATATGGTCATAAATATGTAACTTACCCAAAGAAGTCTGATTGTAACGTTTCACTACATTTCTAGCAACGGACGTAGTTTTTGGAGTAGGGAGAAAAAAATCAAACAAGTAAGACAGAAGAAATGTTTTGCGAAGGGCCCTTAATAAAAAGGTAAGAGAAGTTTCTAGACTCTGTTAAATAATAGATTATTCATTAGATATATATATCCATCCTCTGATGAATTTAAGGATTGAATGACTTTTTGTTCATACTAATTGAGCCAAAACTAGACAGCAAACTGCATGATCGTTCAAGCTGGTCACTTAAGTTTTCGAGCCATTTTAGATTCCTGATTCAGTGAACATAAACGAAAACTGGTCAGTCCGTAACTCTGACATCAAACAACGACAACATACCAAACATTCATTTTAGTTTAGTGTGATAAATGGGTCATTCTGACCTTTCTTTGATACACATTAAAACAACCAGTACAGCACAAAAGGAAACGAAGCCAATTTCCTGGTATGATGGCACAAGTTGACTCTTGATAATGACATTGTTATTCGAACAAGCACCATTCAAATTTGTACTCAAATTATCAAAAACGTTAAATCCTTGTTCGTGAAATAAGAACGTGACTGAGCTGCAATATTAATTTAGATTGGTTTCTTGCAGTTATTTCCTGATGTCGAAATTTGGGATTAACTCTTCCTAAACTAGTTACCATACAATATAATGATTTTTTTTATTTCTAATATTTTGCAGTGTAGTCTATAGTGTACTGGGAAATGACATAACTGTTTGCTTAAGAGAGAGAGAGAGAGAGAGAGAGAGAGAGAGAGAGAGAGAGAGAGAGAGAGAGAGAGAGAGAGAGAGAGAGAGGGGAGTTTATGAACATGGTTTTGAATACAACTAAATTGGAGTTGATAAAAGCTAACACTAAATCCATTTTCAAAACTAATGTGAGGTACGTCGTTATCAATTACTAGCGGTACATACTCTTTTTAAATCTAATATTGAAAGCAGGTATATAGATTATTTACTAAAACTGTGAAGCAAGATTATCATAGACACTATACATATTGAGAGGGCTGCATACAACATCGACATATATAATTTTGAGAGACATTACTATCAAAATGTGCATTCATGTGTGTATGTGTAACTTAATGATATGTATGTGTCTGTGTAACCTAATGATGTGTATTTGTCTATGTAACCTTATGATGTGCATTTGTCTGTGTAACCTAATGATGTGTATTTGTCTGTGTAACTTAATGATGTGTATTTGTCTGTGTAACATAATAATGTGTATTTGTCTGTGTAACTTAATGATGTGTATTTGTCTGTGTAACCTAATGATGTGTATTTGTCTGTGTAACATAATGATGTGTATTTGTCTGTAACCTAATGATGTGTATTTGTCTGTTTAACCTAATAATGTGTATTTGTATGTGTCTGTTTCTTTTCTTTATTTGTTGTATCATGTTGTATCAGACCCCGTGCGTTTTAAAGACCTGATATAAATCCAAAAGATAACTCGAATTTCACCTGTTATGAATCGAAAGGATAATTCAAATATCACCTGCTATAAATCCATACATAATTTTTCGCAAAGTTCAAAACTGCCGAAGCTTTAAGATATTGTTATAAATTGGAAATACGAGTGATGGGAACGTTTATTTCTTTCTTAGAAAAGACACTATCTTTTCTACATTTTGGATTATTCCCGGTTTAAGCTGTATATTTTCTGAATTTCATAATTATTTATTATGCACGGTAAACATACTATCACACTGTAATTGTTCTTGATATAAGCCAACAAGACGCCAGTGTTCTTTGCATATAATGCGCGCTTGTTACCATGGAAATGGTCATAAAAGTAAGGGATAAATGGTTCAAATAATTAGATCAACACACAAGGAATGTTAAAGACTGACCAATCAAATTGCAGAGAATTGTACTTAAGAAAAAACAGTTTAAATATCGATCGAATGCGTACAGTACTTCACTGACAAATAACCAACTTCCTTGCGGACTCAATCTCATAGAAGGTGATCATTATAGTGCAAGAAAAATATTTTTGACATCCTTATATCTTGGAACCTCATCTAGACAAATGTTATTCAAATACATGAATATATTAAACGTGTTAGAAGAAAAGTGAAATAAAATGGGCTTAAATAAAGTACATAAGCTGGCATAAAAAAGATTGCCGTTTGATATAGATTGTTGGCCATGTGGGTGAAACTGATTAAATGATCGCATATAATAAGATAACAATGGATGCAAATATAAGTTAACTGTGAAATATGTCTTCATTTGATGTGACAACATGAGATAACATGCATTATTATGTTAGAAGTGCTTTCAAAACAGAAACATGAACATATATTTTGAGACAAAGAATACAAATTAAGGAAAAGAAAGTTCAAGATTGGCTAGAAAAAAAATTATTAAATAATATTCAACTTATTAAAATAAACTGTATCAGTAGTGGAAAGGTTTAATGGAATGTAAAAGACTAGGATCATTGAAACTTAAATCATTACACATGCTGACAATACAACACTAGAGTGATTCAATAAAACCAGGACTCAGGTTGAACCATGGAAGAAAGAGAACACATCAAAATTATGGATCGGTGTTAGGTGTTCCAATAAAGGTGACATTTGGAACACCTAGATTAATAATTGTTGAAATCGAATTTTGCAATACAAGAGAAAAAAATTGAAGATGAGATTATATGCCAATCTGTTTTTTTGATAAAACCACAATGCAAGGTTATGTAACAGGAAGATGAGACTATATACCAAACTGTTATTTTGATAAAACTACAATGCAAGGTTATGTAACACAATGTAAGTTGATGTAACAGGAAGATGAGACTAATATGCTAAACTGTTATTTTGATAAAACTACAATGTAAGTTGATGTAACAGGAATGATACTAATATGCCAAACTGTTATTTTGATAAAACTACAATGTAACTTTATGTAACAGGAAGATGAGATTATATGCCAATCTGTTAATTTGATAAAACTACAATGCAAGGTTATGTAACAGGAAGATGAGACTATGAGACTATATGCCAATCTGTTATTTTGATAAAACTACAATGCAAGGTTATGTAACAGGAAGATGAGACTATATGCCAATCTGTTGTTTTGATAAAGCTACAATGCAAGGTTATGTAACACAATGTAAGTTGATGTAACAGTAAGATGAGACTAATATGCTAAACTGTTATTTTGATAAAACTACAATGTAAGTTGATGTAACAGGAATGATACTAATATGCCAGACTGTTATTTTGATGACACTATAATACCAGGTTATGTAACAGGAGGATGACACAAACTGTTATGTTGACAAGACTTCATGGTAAGGTTATGTACCACGGAAGATGACACTGTCTGCCATATTGTTATTTGGACAATACTACACAAGGTTATTAAGCAGAAAAGATGAGATTTTAGTCCATAATGTTATGATGGCAAAGCATTGTGAAGCTAACGCACTGCAGTATTATATCAATTATCGGAAGCTACCTTATACAAATAATATTTCAGCCGATCGAACGTAATACCTACTCATTTAAATTCTCATTTTATCAGAACACTTTCAGTGTACCACAACACTAATAAACAAGGTTTCACTGTGTGTTGTGTCCGTATCTCCCGACTGTACTAAATTACGTAAGATAATCGATATTAAAAATATCTCATCTAAGCACGGTTTTACTTACGTTGTAAGTAATTTATGTCCATGGCAGAGAAGAGCTTAACCCGTTATAGTCAAAATTTACAAAGGGTTATGTGATTCATAGCTGAATTATACTAGTAAGACTTTTATTGTTAATATAAACAAAATCATATAATAAATAGTCATCTTCCTCACCCGATGACTAATCTAATTTAACAATAATTGCAATGCTTTTCATTGCAGAGCATGAAATCTCTCTCTCTCTCTCTCTCTCTCTCTCTCTCTCTCTCTCTCTCTCTCTCTCTCTCTAAATACATATATATATATATATATATATATATATATATATATATATATATATATATATATATATATATATACACAGAGCTGAATAGAGAAATATGTCTCAAAAGTTGGTCAATTTATCAAATTACACTGGTATCGGACAATATGGTAATTAACGCAATGGGAGGAAAGTGGAACTTGCTAATGTATTAAAATATTAATGATTGTACAGTGTACATGAACTTTAATATAGCAGACAAACATATTACTGTACAGTGTATATAAACTCTAATATAACAGACAAACATATTACTGTACAGTGTATATAAACTTTAATATAACAGACAAACATACTACTGTGCAGTGTATATAAACTTTAATATAACAGACAAACATACTACTGTACAGTGTATATAAACTTTAATATAACAGACAAACATACTACTGTACAGTGTATATAAACTTTAATATAACAGACAAACATATTACTGTACAGTGTATATAAACTTTAATATAACAGACAAACATATTACTGTACAGTGTATATAAACTTTAATATAACAGACAAACATACTACTATACAGTGTATATAAACTTTAATATAACAGACAAACATATTACTGTACAGTGTATATAAACTTTAATATAACAGACAAACATACTACTGTACAGTGTATATAAACTTTAATATAACAGACAAACATACTACTGTACAGTGTATATAAACTTTAATATAACAGACAAACATACTACTGTACAGTGTATATAAACTTTAATATAACAGACAAACATATTACTGTACAGTGTATATAAACTTTAATATAACAGACAAACATATTACTGTACAGTGTATATAAACTTTAATATAACAGACAAACATACTACTATACAGTGTATATAAACTTTAATATAACAGACAAACATATTACTGTACAGTGTATATAAACTTTAATATAACAGACAAACATACTACTGTACAGTGTATATAAACTTTAATATAACAAACATACTACTGTACAGTGTATATAAACTTTAATATAACAGACACACATACTACTGATTCTTGAAAAAATACCAATATGTGCAGTTAACCGGCATACAGAATAGTGTGCAATATTCTATATATGACGCAGTTTATTTGATCGAATCAAATTTATAATGGCATTTAAACTTCCTATTGCACACACAGTCACGATAAGAAAATCAATAGTAACTAATCATAGTCTGTTTTATAAGTTTAAATATATGTGTTGCCTTCTCGTTTAAGACTATAGGGTGTCAAATTTGAAGACTTCCCTGGACACTGAGATAAAAATAGAAAATCACTTTGGGCAAGATGGAACGCAAACCGGTAAGACTGGGTGCATATTTCTGTTTAAAATTAAATAATCATAAATAAAAAGTTTGTCTTGCATTCAAGAAACCTTTATATTAAAATTCACTAATTAACAGTACCGCCCCCTTCCCCCCCCGCCCCCGCCCCCCCCCCCCCCCCGCCGAAAAACTAAAGGTATCGTAAGACCGAAGGAAAACCGAAGAGAACGTAAAATTAAATCTTGACTTTCATTTATCTTGGATAACAAGCTGTAATGCCATTCTGTCCACCACTTCGTAAAGAGTATTCCTAATTTAGAGGTACTGAGACCCAATGGTGTTAATTAGTCGATTTAGTCTCTGACAGTTCTTGCTATTGAATTATTCCAACATCTCTTTCTAAGAATTCGAATAATAATTTAATAAATACAACTCTTGAAACTTCTAGAACTGCAAGGTAGCTTATACGTGTGTGTGTGTGTGTGTGTGTGTGTGTGTGTGTGTGTGTGTGTGTGTGCGCGCGTGTGTGTGTGTGTGTGTGTGTATGTGATTTGGATATTTAATGTAGCTTTAAAAATTGTTCAGACATAGTGCTACGATGTACGCAGTGTGTGTAACAGATGGTAATAATGTTTAGCACTGTGGCATCATGTCGCAGACATGTAGCATCATATCCAACTCAGTCACATTATCATGACGCCAGGCCAACCAGTCCTAATCTAACCTCTTAATGCCGAACGCATAGTGAGGCAGCTGTTAATATGATAGAAATATGAATCCTGATGGTTACAATTACAAAAATCATATATTTCTAGAGCAAGTCAATGGAGGAAGAAAGGAGAAAAACACACAGAAACACTAGCGGCAGAACGAGACGCGATGCGGCTAATCAAAGGTTTGCCATTGTTATTCGCCATACTATTTCTGTTTTGCTGAGTAAATGCATTGATTTTTTATTCTGATTCAAAAAAAGAAGGTAAAGAACTCTTCTATTATTATATATTAATAAATGTATACGCGAATGTGCTAACCGATAAATGGGAGTTGAATTATTTATATTGCTTAATTTTTGGTAACAGATTTAATTTTTGGTAATAGAAAAATATTGTTTTCGATGTATGTATGTATGTATGTATGTATGTATGTATGTATGTATGTATGTATGTATGTATGTATGTATGTATGTATGTATGTATGTATGTATGTATGTACGTACGTACGTACGTACGAATGTATGTATGTATGTATGTAGGTAGGTAGGTAGGTAGGTAGGTAGGTAGGTAGGTAGGTAGGTATGTGTGGTCTTGATCATTTTGTTATTCTATACTTGACAGATCAACCGATGACGAAAGCAGCGATCAACAACATGGAAAGACACCCGTACGATCTTTTAAAATGCAAGACAATGCTAAAGAGAACGAGGAAGAAGCTGGTGATAAGTAACTATTTCATATACTCATATCATTCAATCTGAGGTTGTTTTCTGGTGCTTTACGGTACGGCAATACTAAAATATTTATGTTGTTTAGTAACGTAGTTTGCCCAATGTCACATTCGGGGTCTAGGTTAATCTAGAAATCGAACTCACACCTCTCTGGGCACAACGCCAAAACCTGAACCACTAACTTACCGCTTCTTTTTCTGATATAGGAGCTACCACAAGCAACTTACATAATTAATCTCAATCTCTCTCTCTCTCTCTCTCTCTCTCTCTCTCTCTCTCTCTCTCTCTCTCTCTCTCTCCACACATAAAGTTGTACATATCAGGGCCGAGAAGCGTGGATTTCTGGGGTTCTAGTAGCCCTATTAAACAAAACCCTTACACACACACACACACACACACACACACACACACACACACACACACACACACACACTCACACGTTTATATATCAATCAATCAATCAATCCTCTCTGCGCCGTCTGGTGCTTGAGGCAACAGCAAGGGAGCACCATTTCCATCTATCGGCAGCTATTGCAGGGGCGGTCTGATAGGTGAGGCCTCTGGTCTTAAGGTCTCTCTCCACTGTTCGTCGCCAGGTCTCTTTGGGTCTGCCACGGTTCCTTTTCCCCAGTGGGGTCCATCTCAGTGCCACCCTTGGTAGTGAGTCAGGAGGCATTCTGCAGACATGTCCGAGCCATCTCCATCGCCAAGTTGAAATGATCTCAGAGATGGTGCTTGTACCCGCTCTGTGCCGAAGCTCCTCATTTGAGATCGTGTTTGGGCAGAAGATCCTCATGATGCGTCGCAGGCATTTGGTTTGAAACACTTCGAGCTTGTGTTCTATGTTCGCAGTGGACTTCCAACACTCTGAGCCGTACAAAAGGACGCTCAACACGTTGCTCTTGAAGATACGGATCTTCGTGTGGACACTGAGGTTTCTTGTCCTCCATATGGGCTTCAGCATTGCGAAAGTTTGGTTGGCCTTGCCGATTCTTGTGACGACTTCCCTTTGCTATCTCCATCCGTGGCGACCTTACTACCCAGGTAAGTGAAATCGTCTAGTTCTTGCAGAGGCTGGTCATTGATGGTGATTGGGTTGCCCACTCTAGTATTCTTCCTCAAGACTTTTGTCTTCCCTATGTTGACTCGAAGACCTATGGTATTTGCTGTCTGTACCAACTGTTTTGTCTTCTGTTGAATATCCTGGTGTCTGCTTGCCAGCAAACCGATGTCGTCGGCATAGTCCAGGTCATCCAGCATTGAGGTCAACGTCCATTGTATTCCATGCCTCTTGCCCTCTGTGGTGCGGCGCATGATCCAGTCAATGGCCAGTGAGAAGAGAATTGGAGAGAGAATGCATCCTTGCTTCACTCCGGTTTCCACCTTGAATGGTTCAGTGAGTTGGTTGTTGTGGATTACTCTGCACTCAGAGTTTTCGTACAGGGACCTGATGACATTGACAATTTTCTTGGGGATGCCATAATGTCGTAGGATCCTCCACATGGAGTCTCGGTGCAGGCTGTCGAAGGCCTTCTCAAAGTCCACAAAGACCACATAAACACGTTTATATATATATATATATATATATATATATATATATATATATAAACGTACAGTCACTTGAAATGAGACCGTCGCTTTCTTCTCGCCACACGGCTTTTTAGTATTATGCACACGTCGTATAAAGAGCCACATTGAATATTGCTAGGGTCTTCTTTAGAGTAGAATCAGCGCTATTTTGAAATGTTGAACCCCAACACCTGACCAGAACCGGCAATAACCAAGGTACACCTAAAACGTTAAAGTAATCAGAACATGTAGACCGACGGGAATGTGATCTCTTTAAAAAGTGCATATAATAACGGACACTGTTTTGTAAATCTACTCTTGAAAAACATTAATCAGACAATGAAAATACGATTTGTTCAGATTTATAAAATATTTAAATTGTATGCAATGGATTGGGAATGCGTTCCACTTCTGTTAAGAGTCTTACCGTATAGGTTTGTTTCTGCTAATATATAATATTGTAAAACCTTAATAACAGGAACCTATGAGAGAGAGAGAGAGAGAGAGAGAGAGAGAGAGAGAGAGAGAGAGAGAGAGAGAGAGAGAGAGAGAGAGAGAGAGAGAGAGAATAGTACAGGTTATCTTGCTTTTTTTCTGACATTAAACCGACCAATATCCGTCTCTAAAGGTATACATTCTGAAATTTAGTGCTTGACCATTATGTCATATAAAAACTCTAGACAAAAACTTACATTTATTTATTATGTATTCTTGAGGCAACTACAAACGAGGTTCCGAGCCTTGGCATAATTTAGTGAATTATGATCCTTTGCTTGGTAAATATTTAGACCTCCAAAGTCAGCATGCCTATCCCATGTTTATATATATATATATATATATATATATATATATATATATATATATATATATAAATATATATATATATATATATGTATATATATATATATATATATATATATATATATATATATATATATATATATATATATATATATATATACTGTCCTCATATCTTGCATTTAACCCGATTATGATTTACAGTATATGCCTTAGGAGTTATAGGTAAAACAAACTGCAATAGATAAATGCACTGGATGATTTGGTTAATAACGATATCTCAGGGTTTGTGTTTTCCAGCTTTATATATATTGTCCACTGTTATAATGAACGCAAAACATCTTATAAAATATAAGCGGGACATTCATGCTCTACTATCATACATAGTGAAAGTTGTGTATTTGAAGAGTTTGAACTTTCTCTAGAATCCACACAAAAAGTAGTAGGCAAAATCGTTTGTGTTGGTCATCGCATCGGGTCAGTTAACTGTAAGGTCACATCGTAATTGTCTGATGATTATATAAACGCTGATATTAGTTATTTTGCTGTCTATCGGACAAAAATTACAAATTATTTCAATATATTTTAACAGAAAATTAAATTTAAAATGTAATTCTTGATGTAGTCGCTGATATAAAGTCGAATAACTATTCGCCAGCAAAAATTATTAAAAGTTAATGATTATTATATAATATTTTATCACATAGTCGCACATTTTAGGTATTGTATGCGTAACTTCATATTGTTGATATGGCAACATGTTAATATCACATTATATGATTCTAATTGGTCCAAATAAACCAATGAAATTCTTGCGCATTATTCTCTTTCCTGATTGACTGATCGTGAAAATATTTCATTACCCAGCGTACTGGAACTTTTTATTTTCCTATTACTACCAAATTGTGTTCGAATCGACTGCCTAAATAGAATTCTGAAGAAAGTTCACGTCTGAATGAATATGGCCCACTCACAAACACAGGGGCTGAACATTCCTTGAAAAATTACATTAAACCCCAAATAAAAAGAACAATATGTAAAGCTTAATGATCTGGTCCGTTGATAGTTAGAGTACGTGTGAAAAGGGGTGGGGTTGCACATGTTAAATGGAATCGACGCTATAGAGACGAAGTGTTGAAATGTTAACTAATAGTATTATATAAGCTCACATCTGTTCACAGAAGAATGTGGACATAACCAGTTCTCCAAACTGTCAGAACGTTTTTAAACCTCAGAATGTTTATGCCGCGAAATAGCTCATAAAATGTTAAGCGATTCGAAATGTCTCTATATCTACTATTGTATAATATGTCAAATGAAATAATACAAATATCCGGTCACAAATAAATTACTGTAAATCTGGAATATCTGCATTCATAATCATCCCTTTCTAACACTGTGAGTGTTTTGAAATGAAACCGATAGTGACAATCTCGCTGTTAAACTTATTTCGAACCTAACTTAAACAATGGGAGAACATCATGAACTTGCAATTACATTATGAGTCAAAACACATGTAGCTGGAGTTTAATAATTTATTTTTATACAAGGACAGAAGCTCTTTGAATTATAATTGGTAAAAGTAACACTATTTAATTTAATATTTATAGAACAGCGCCAAAATTACAGGAACTATATTTTACGCGCAACAAATACAAAGTCCAACGCCTGCGTCAGAATGAATACTATTTTTCTTTTTTCCCTCATAATTCCATTAAATGAAAACTATGTGATAACTACCATCATTTCAAGTGGGTAATGATTTAATATTAAGTTTATGAAACGTATTAGCTCACAAAAGCTGGACATTTTTCAAAAAGTTTTTCATAAATTCAATATCAATCCATTCCCCATCTTGGTTCCTTTATAAATGTCTTGATTCGTTTTTTGAAAGTCTTGTCGCGTAATTGTATTACTGCTGAAACATAACCTATCCTTGTAGTGCAAGATCACACAATACATACTCGTCTGCCGATGGCCAAGTAATAACATAACATTAGTTCACTGAAAGCTAGCATTCTATAATGTGTTGTAAATTTGAATTTCCTGTGAGTGCTATCAGTTTTGAGGAAGTTTGTTATTTTATAAGCTTTCCTATAAGTGTACCCATGTTATTGAATTCAGTTTTAGATTATGATCTGATATCACAGCATATAATGCAGCAAATTGAACGTTTTATTATTCCAGTGCCAGCCCTTAAGGATTGTTCTGACAGAGAAAATATTCTTCTTCTTCTTCTTCTTCTTCTTCTTCTTCTTCTTCTTCTTCTTCTTCTTCTTCTTCTTCACCAACATCATCATCATCTTATTATTTTTATTCATAATAATAATATAATTAATAATAATAATGATGATAATAATAATAATAATAATAATAATAATAATAATAATAATAATAATAATAATAATAATAATAACAATAATAATAATTAATTAAGTAATTATTTTTATTATTATTATTATTATTATTATTATTATTATTATTATTATTATTAGGCACAAACAGTACTACTGGGATATCATGCGTGACACACGTGAGGAAGATCACGTGACCATATCCAATGACCGCATATGGGACAAGGTCTATGTAGTTCTCAAGGTAATTGTATGCATTGTTCTATTCTTCTTCGTCCTAACAACGGCAGTGGTATCCAAGCTATGCCTCGTTCTGGTTACTTCAAACCTGCTTCCACCAGCGAATGTCTCGAATACATCATACTGGAGGCTGAAGACTGCTAACGATTCTATCAAGTAAGTGATGTTTTAGAAACCTTTGCAAGGCTTATCAGCCAAATGTATGTTGCAAATAAATTCATTAATATTAATTATCAATTAATTATATAAATAAATATTAATCTAAACTCTTAAAACATTGCATTTTCATCTTTCTAAAAGGCCATAGGTTCGTTGCCTTAAATGTTTATGATTTTCGTAACAACTGCAAACTTCATGATTTGCATGGTTTCTCTTACTAGTCTGGCGCAAATTATTCTATATTTATCAACTTCATGCTAGTCTTTTCAAATAAAATATGTATACAATAAATATTTCACTTTAAGGTCAGAAACAATAACCATTACGTTTTAAGATGTTACTAAAGATTTTTTTTACTCAGGATTTCTTTTAACGTTTAGATATCCGGTAAATGAAACCAACGTTCAGTGGATATGGGCTTTATTTTTCATAATTTCGGCTCCGTATTTCCTATCAGCCCTGTCAAGTGGATGGTTTATTCTTTTCAAAAAAGATTTCAATACTAATGGCTCAAGTTCCGGATGGAATGGAATTGTTATGGTAATATGAAGTGTTTAATGTATGTATGTATGTATGTATGTATGTATGTATGTATGTATGTATGTATGTATGTATGTATGTATGTATGTATGTATGTATGTATGTATGTATGTATGTGTGTGTGTGTGTGTGTGTGTGTGTGTGTGTGTGTGTGCGTGCGCGTGCGTGCGTGCGTGCGCGCATGTATGTATGTATGTATGTATGTATGTATGTACGTAGCACAATTTCATATATATTTTATAATAGTGCTTACTATGTGTGCTCGATAATAATGTATATATCAGTAAGTCCAGATGACAGTACTAGAATGCTGAGTGAAATGAAATTGTTCTACTGTAAAACAAAAATAATCATACCTTTGCTGAAAACAATTGAGCGACTACTGTAATTATTCGTGTCCCCCCCCCATAAGGTATTCTATTTTATTTTGTGAAATCACAATTAAATTCTTCTCACTAGCTAATTAGCCTAACATTGAATTTTAGGGAAATAATTCAATTAACAATGATACACAAGCTTGAAGCAAATTAATGTATTATATGACCATCCCATGTAATAAGGGTGGCAGCAGTATACAGATGTATTTTATATTGCGTTGACTTTAAGTTGAAACCTATTTTACTTCATTTGTGTGTAATTGGAGATAACATGTTCAGTACAGAAGGTAAATGTTTAGAACGGACGCCATTGGCTTACAATGTTTATATATATATATATATATATATATATATATATATATATATATATATATATATGAATATGTGGCGGATGATATTAAGTTTCAATGAGAGAAAAAACAAATTGTTTTAAAAGTTAAAGTGTAAATTGTCTTGGGTAATCATCGGCATTAAGCCAATGCATATAAGACGAGTGGATAGACAACGACAGAGTTGATGAAAGACAAGGATAAAGATAAAAGAAAAGAAATTAAAATGAGAAAAAGTAGACTAAAATGTGTCAAATATTTTGTAGAAAACAGAGAGAGTAGGGACCAAATAAATAATTAAAATAAATAAATAAATAAATCACGCAATAATGAAAATAAAAACGGAAATATTAAATTTAAACTCCCCTTCATTTTGAAGCGAGTCATTGTGGATGCAATGTTGAATCATTTGGCACTACAGCGGACATTGCAGGGTGCGGTCGTTCATGACCTGATGAAGTGCATACGTGATACTAAAATGTGCACCTAAGTAAACCTTTTAAACTTTTCAGTTAACATATGAAAGTCATCGAAAATTCTTTACTTCGTACGATTGCGTTGTGTTAGCATACAAGTAGGCATTTAAAGATAAATTACGATATAGAACGACGGATTGAAACAGTTCGATGCGTTGTTCTTGGTAATACATTCAAGATAAGAAATAAGGTTGTGTACGTTCTTTAGATCCACATCTATAAAGAGGTAATCCTAATATATTCTTTGTAAATAAATGTTGATTACATCGACTGCAATGTGTTCCAAGTAAAGCATGATGAATTTAAAACTTCCTTGTACCGCAGTTTACGGGAACGTTTTCTGAGTATTTAATGTGTTTTAGATGTACGGAGTCTATTTGTTTAGTTTCAACAGATTATGGAGTCTATTTGCTTAGTTTCAATAAATAATATAGTCTAATTTGTTTTAGTCTCAATAGATTTTGAATTGCATTCTCCAATCGTGGACAGAAGACATGGGTTTTAATACAAACTATTTCTAACCTGACAAAATTGATATTTGTTTCCGTTAACATGGGTATATCCAGTGCTGGATGGAAGCAGTTATTAATGTTACCAGAATTTGTCAGGGATTCAGTTTTAGAAAGTTTGATAGATAGAAGGCAATGTTTTGCCCACTGAGCCATTTTCTCCAATTCAGAGCTGGGTTTATGAGTGGTTACAGCTGGATTATCCGCAATAAGAAAGTGTCTTGTATCATATGCAGATATATTTCTGTTTTATACAGTATATCATATACAATGTATTTATACATGCGAGAAATATTAACTCGAAACTCTGTAACCATAAGCATTTAATATAAATGTACTGCATGTCAGTAAATATGTACTATAGTCTGTTACAGTTGACCTGACATTGATAAAATTAAAAAAAGAAAACGTGATATCAATTGTTACATTTCTTACAGTGATATCAGTTGTTACATTTCTTACAGTGATATCAGTTGTTACATTTCTTACAGTGATATCAATTGTTACATTTCTTACAGACTCCTGCAACATGGTTCCATTTAACGGATATAATTTATTTATAAAAGCTTGGGCATGCGCGATAAATGTCAATCGTCCCCTGGTATCTTGAATTAAACAAACTACTTATGATGCGTAGCGGAGTGGGGGGGGGGGGGCAGATAGAGACAGATGTCCCCAGGCGTCAGACTAGTGGGGGCGATAACATGGGCTTTTAAATAGATTGCATGTGGAATTTGTGCTGCAATTATAGATTAGTTTTTTCTTCTCTTTAATAGCCGTTGGCGTTACATGGTTATTGTATTGATGAAAAAGATGGGTTTCAGAGTTGAGGGGAAGGGGGGAGGGGGGAGAGGGGCGTAAAAATGAATCTTGTACCCGGGCTCCAAACACTCTAGCTACGTCCCTGAACTATTTTGAATTTTCACTGTTAATTTACAAGCCAAACAAACACAATTGGTCTTGAAACTTGAAACTTAGAATTTCCGCTCTCTTCAATCTTGTTCTGAAAGAGACCAACATTTAGGACTTACTCGCGACCGTATCTAATTTACGTGCGCTTTTCGGGATGTACGGATTGTCACATACATTACTTAGATATGATACGTGAAGTCCTTACCTCGATTGTATATATATATATATATATATATATATATATATATATATATATATATATATATATATACATGACTAGGAGTACTAGACTCGGCTATGGTCGACCCAGTACTGATGCACTCAGAAACCTAACCTGCAGTGGCTTGATTCGATACACAGTCTAGGATATAGGCTTTGTAGGAGAGAATTTATAACTTCACGATCAAACAGCCTATACGTAAATGGGAATGGCTTGGTACTTTAGATCCGATCAAACAAACTATCACTCAACTACACAACCAATCCATCTTATCGTTAATCAAACCTAGCTTGAGATGAAATATTTGCATCTAAACTATCAAACCCTGTAAAATTATAAATCGAATTTTATTCGACCCTTTCGGCACATACAGTTATCTTCATCTAAATCTGTAAAATGGAAACTACAGTCATGACAAAATTTATACAGCAAAATATTCATCTTCGTTATTACAGGCTTCGAAAACATTATTTGATCTTTATCATAGCAAATGTTCCTCTATAGATCTAATTGTTTTTAAAAATACAAATTCCGTGACATTAAAAGGAGTTTCTACCGTGGTGCTACGTCATTTATAAAGATGGCTTCAAAGATGGAGACAATGTTGCAGCTTCCTTTACAACACTCAATCAGCCTCGTTTTCAGATACAGCCTCTTATCTTAAATTTCTGATCGTCATCATAACTTCTCAAAGAAACAATTTCGTCGCATTTTCTGCACTGAATATCTTCTTAAAACGTAGATATCACAACCCATTACTATCCTAAATCTAACAAATAACAGCATCCATTACTAACAGTGTTAACATATTAAAAATACCCCCATTTAGAGTAATACGTATCATTGTAACGTACACGTATCATTAATATTAACGACGGCTGAAAATACTTGCATTAATGAAAGCGTGTTATGTTCCAGTAGTGTCAAACTGAGAATGATAACAACACATGATGCCAAGTTTAAAGAGAAGATGAGTGTTTGAATTTTTTAATTTAATTTTATGTTTAACAAGATGACTTTCAAGCATCATAATATAATTCTTAGCATGCTATACTACTATCAATACAACTGCTACTACTACTACTACTACTGTTACTGCTACACTACTACTACTACTACTACTACTACTACTACTACGTTTACTACTGCTACGATGACTACTACTACTACATCTTTGGTATAATTATTTGCAGGTAATGATTTTGGAGACGTTACATTCCTTGGGACTCTGTATGCTTGTTTTTGTCGTTCTTCCAAGCCTTGATCCCTTTGCTTGTGTACTGATTTGTTTTCAAATAGCTGCATTGCCTGGAATCCTTGGTGCCATAAGCCGTCCCACGCACAAAAGCCGTACTAGCATTGTAAGAGTGGTGCTATTCATTGGTTTCCTGCTACAGATAGCAGCGATCGGTGAGTTTTAATTTTATTGTAGAGTTTCCACCTACCTGACTTGTGTCATGTTTTTAAAGATATTTACTAAGCTGTTATATCAAAACCTAAACCTTGTTTACGAGCTTTGAAGATTCTGGGAGAGAATATGTTTTCAATTTGGTGGAAGTTTCCATCAGAAATTTGGATTTTCCGGAGAAATCTATTGCGTTATAAGTCAAGTGGGTATTTTCAAACAAAGAGGGTTGGTAAAAAATTATTCATTCCTGTCTCTTTTCAGTCTATGGGAATCAATGATTGGAGTATGCAAATGTTTTTAGAAGCAGCTATATAATAAAATAGTTTTGGTAACATTTATTCCTTTCATTTTTTTAAATTCAAGGATGTATGAACAAAAACATGCCGATGCTGTGAAAACTGCATGATCCGTGAATCATTCAAAGCTTTATTTATTTATTCATTTATAAGACTCAGTAATACCGAACAGTGTAGATTGGTTGGACACACACACACACACACACACACACACACACACACACACACACACACACATATATATATATATATATATATATATATATATATATATATATATATATATATATATATATATATATATATATATATATATATATATCAACATAGAATTTCTATTTTTTAAAGCCACTCTCACGCCTCACTTGAAACGAGACACCCACTTCAAAAATAAAAATCCAAACTTGCTCGCTATAAGTCATCGTCCAAAAGCACTGTTGCATTATTTTCAGACGACAGACGATTTGTTCTTCATTACCACCAATGTTTAGGACTTTATACAAATCAATGTGCAAAAGTGTTATTTTGCACGGTACCGTCATGTCGTACACCAGGGCATGTTAGCAGGCGGTGTTTTTTTTTATTCATTAAAAGTGTATTTCATTTGTAGCATTAACAAATAGATATCATTTATTTGAAAATTATTCAAGTTCACGGTTCGTGATTAAAATATTGTCTATGGAGATTGTACAAGCTTTTATGTATTATCAAATTATACATATGTTGAGTGTGTAGCTCATATTGTTAAAGCATTGTCTTATTAACGCGAAGGTTTTGGGTTCGACCCAGATGTAGCTGCAAATTATTATTTTTTTTCTTTCATTTTATTTAATTTTAATTTATTTTACAAATTAAATCTCAAATTTCCTTATTATAACGGCATAGAGATATACGTATCGTTCCTTAAAACATGCAAACAATGATGAATGTCTTTCACATCAAGATATGCAAGTAGATAAAGTTGTTTATGTATTTAAAGTATATTTTACTTATATCAATTTTAAATATATCTCCTTTATTTGATAAAATGTCAAGTATTTGCTTCATAATTAAATTTTACTTAAGAACTCAGTTTAGGTGTGTCTATATTCTAAATATAGTCCTCATTCATTAACATGTGCATCAAAGTAGTGCAGGTGGGCGTGGCTTTAAAAAAGTGGGTTCATACAGGTATGAAAAAAAATGTAAAAAGGTCCTGACCAATGAAATTCCTATAAATCGTAATGACGCATACACGATTTAATTATTTGAATTACAAAGTGTTCATTGACTAATTTAAACAAATCACTACTTCGGAATTATTGTGAACAGACATTCTGGATTGTATCATTGTTTGCACATCAGGGCATTCAAGACTATTATAATTCATACGGTACATTCGATACATTTGATTGTAATAGTATAGTTAGGCTTTTTTTCTTGATTTAATTAGAATACTTTTGGTGTCTTGAATGTTGACTTAGTATTCTAGGGAAATAAAGTGTACGTAAATGGTTGGTTTAACTTTTCTTTTGGTTTTATATTTCAAAACCTAGATTAGTATAACACTATTACTGCAACACATAATTATCAATTAGTACTATAACTAGTTGCAATGTCATATGATGGAGAATAAGTCAAAATAATAATAATAATGATAATAATAGTAATAATAATAATAATAATAAAAATAATAATAATAATAATAATAATAACAACAACAATTATAATATCGATAATAATAATATTAATGGCAATAATGATAATAACAATAATGCAATTAATAATATTAATAATAATAACAATAATAATACTACTATTAATAAAACAAAAATAACAATAAAAATAATAATAATACTAATAATAATAATAATGATAATAATAATAATGATAAAAAAATATAATGATTATATAATTACCGCTCATTTATAATAATATTCGTGATAATTATGATTATTTACCTCCCCTGTGGCATAAGATCATCCGCTTCGAATACGGGAGGGCGCGGGTTAAAACTCGGGTTTAGTCATATCAAGTACTTATAAAAATGATGCTAACAGTTGCCTCGCTTGCCGCTCAGCATTACAGGGTTAGTTTTAAAACTGATCGGTCTGATGTTAGGATAATGTGACTGGGTGGGACATCATGATACACGATGACTCATTGCTAGACTATAAACTGTTACACAGCGGACAACTTAGCGATATGACTGAAAAATTCTTTAAGCGACTTTAAATGTCCAAATCACACACACACACACACACACACACACACACACACACACACACACACATTATTATTATTATTATTATTATTATTATTATTATTATTATTATTATTATTATTATTATTATTATTATCAGTAGTAGTAGTAGGAAACACCGTTTAGTTTTTGAAACCCGGACAACTATCCATCTATCGAAAAGGAAGAATTAATTGAAATAGGAACCTCTACGGTGAAAAATATACAAATTTATTGAAAATAGAACTGACTACCAAATTCGTTAAGAGTTTATACAAAATGTATATATCTCGCATACTCCGATGCCCGATCGACGGTTAATTTAAGTTCTTGAAAGGGAAATTTGAAACAAAGTTAACGGTTAAATTCACTAATTCTCATTTCGTTTAAAAATGCTTACTAGTTTGCATCGGGAAGTTGGGATAGGTTCAACATTTTTATAGCTGAGCTTTGTAACATTTAACACATTCTTTGTTTTCATTGCAGGGTTCACGTGTAGGTATTATGTTTTAGAAACACAAATAGACCTCAGCTATCTTCATGCAGTATTTTTAGTGCTTTCGCCAATTCTGGTGTCGATTTGCTGGTGGGAGAATTATTTAAACATTGAAGGACAGGAAAACAGCCTCCTTGGCAAATTCGCATGCTACATCAGGGATATACAAAATAGAAGGAAAAAGTTCAACCTTACTGGAAATATGTGGAAAATATTACTCACTTTCATTTTTCCGCAACTGGTATTTGGCATTCATTGTCAAAATGGCATCGCTTGCATCAACACTTTATATGGAAATTCATATAATCTATTCACACTAAAAGGAGATTTGCTTTGGCCGGTGGGACCAACAAATTTAACTTCGGCTCCGTCATTCGGGCATTGTAATAACTACTTACCAATAATAGTAGCTGTAATTAGCATTGTTTGCAGCGGCCTTTGCTACAAGGCCGCCAAAATAGGTTGCACCATTCTCGCTCAGATAGTGTGTATGTCACTCCCGTTGGCCATATCATCACCTGTAGCCATAGGGGTTTTGATTGGATACATGGGTCGCAATGCCCTAGAAGATAGTCAGACATGCGATATACCATTCCCTTTCTGGTCAGACAAAGTCCATAAGATGACCATGTATGTGGAGAATTCTAATTACTGGATGATCATCGTGGCAGGTATGTAACTGCAAAATATTTAAAGGGTTACTTCTTCTTTATTAGAAACACATAAATCACAAGATCATGTAATCCCTTACTGTCACGGTATTATTTTCTTATGTGCGTAGTGTGGGCACTTGCAATCTAAATGATTTGAGGAATCAGATGTGAAATCGAACGGATCGTATAGCACGTTGGAAAAATGCTTTAGTTATATCATAGTAATACTAAAATTCTAATAACTCTAACAGAAACATTATAAACGGTTTGTTTATTATTCAACATGTGTGGACAGATAGAAATCACGACATTTGTTTTCTTTATATTTACTATATTCCTTGATTATTTTCAATATATTTACAATACTTCAACATGTGTGGACAGGTAGAAATCACGACATTTGTCTCCTCTATATTTTTTATCTTCTTTGATTATTTTCAATATATTTACAATATATCAAGGAAGCAATGAATTAGTAAACATAGAGAAGACAAATGTCGTGATTTCTACTTGTCCACACATGTTGAAGTATTGTAAATATGTTGATAAAAAAAATACCAGTACTAATTTTGTGTGTGTAGCTGCTCAATTCATAATGGGTTCTGAAAGAAGTATTTAGAACATTACGTGATAAACACACAGCTACATTGTGTTTTAGGTGTAAGAACGTACTTCAAATCTGAATGGTGTATTAAAGATTGATTCCCTTGCTTATTTTAAACTTTATATTAATCGAGGTTGTACATTTAAATTACAGTACACTGCTTCATTAGCTGTTGAGGCAAAAAGTCTAAGTAAGTTCAAGAGACTAGTCTGGCTATTGGTTTATGATAACAAACTATTAAAATGATTTTAATAGAATGCAGTAAAATATTTCTTATTGCAGGTATTCTTGGGTACATCTCATTGCTAATAATTAGTTACCATATATGGTTACCGGGGAGGAAATACATTCAGAAATCGGAAAAGTAAGTGTTATCCATATCAAGTCTGTTATTTATAGTTTGATAACCTGACAATTTACTTTGTTTATCTATATATCAACGTCAAAATGCATTTAAAATCGTTCAAGTCTACATAAATCATATCGGCATCAAGTTGTATAAGGACTGAATATGCAGTCTCATGTCAAGAAACACATATTTTTGAATGTTTGTTTTCCCCTCGTCTTTTTCCAGAGTTATTTATGGGCGTAAAGATTCGAACAAGCAATTGCTAATCACCATACTAATGCGCAAAAAATAAAATTTGCATCAAGATTTTGATCAATAAATATTAATCCAGACATAATAAGTTTGCTTGAAACAGGCAATGCAGTCACTTTGTTGTTTAGATCATATTTGAGTATGACTACTTGTCCAGGAAGTTTTATGACTGGGTGGGGGTTGGGGGTTGGGTAGGGACAGGTTCTTATTCTATCCAAACTCTTTGTTCACGAAGCTCAGAATGTCGAAAACGTGTCTGCCTGTAACTTTAATGAAACAGTCTCATTATAGCATCGCGTATTTGCTTGTGATTTTGGGCTTGAATATCATGGTCAAATAGTTGCAAGAACTGGAAACACAGTAGTTTGTTGTGTATTTTCTAACAGGTTATTCACTCGGTCTGCCTACTGTGGGGTTCTTCTTGACCATTGCATTCCACTTAATAGAAAACGTCTGGAAGAAGATAAAGTATCTGGACCGGTAGGTATTTTGCTAATTTTTGTAAGAGTGACTTTTAATACATTCAAACAGCTCGTATAGATTCGAGCTGCTATTAAATAATAATAAAAAATAAAACCAAAAGTTACTTAATGTTACTGTTTCATCCCCATTTTTCTAAACTTTAACGATCTATTTATTATAGATATTGATGTTCCACCCACCGTTCGATATAGCTAGTAATGTTTATTGATTTGTCGTTGTTGACAATGTGGTGGTCTTATCAAAGACATTTCTCCCTTATCTCTACGTTATTAGCTAAAGTAGAATAGTACATTTATTTCTGAACTAGTTGAGTTATTTGTTAAATGTGGTAACCGTGCATGTATATATGAATCTGGTTTAAAGGAACTTCATTAGGATAAATAGCGCCGATTTAAAGTTAAGGTCTAAAACTAAACTATATAACCTGCAGCCAAAGAGGAGATAACCCATTCAGAATAGACGTGCCCGTCTAGCCTGCAATAGATGAAATCATATGTAGAGATGTTAAAATTATTTATAAATTATATACGATTAAAGGCATTGGAACGAGTATAGCGGTAATTTTGCGATAGACAATGGATCCAGTTACCGCCTGGAATTATTACTGTGTTGTTTGCAATTTCAGTCTCATCTCTATATTACAAACCGTATAGCCTACACTAAGAATTTGTCACTACAATATATAATCAAACCTGTCTCAGCCGTCGTGGAGAAGATATTTAACATACGTTTCATAACAGGTTGCTATTGAAGTCACGACATTTCAAGTCGAGCTATCCCTTATACGTATATAATAGAGCGTATCATAAGAAACCCAACAACAGAGATTGACTAAAATCGATGCCAATGTAACGGGTGTGTGTATCTCCTACATTCCTACAAAGTATTTCTCATTACATTGTCCTTCCAAGCTTCATGAAACTGTGCCCGGACATTAGGAAGAGGAAGTATAAAATGGCGATTTCCTGTGATACATAGGAGTCCATAACTTTGAGCAACCCCCCGCCCCTAAATTACATTCGTATCGAGTTTCATCGAAATTTTAATCATTGGCAGTGTCGCTAGAATTGTTCGGCTTGCACAGAATCAGATTAGTTACATCGTTTACAGAGAAACTGAAAATAGCTTTTATACATAGTTGCTACGAAGGTCTCGTCACAGCTAGGGAAACGCATTCTTATGGAGTGTATACTCTTTAAACCTGGAGGATATATGTTTTTATAACAACAGAATTCTGTTGTGAGACTGCATAATTAATTACCACCTGCGATATCCTTCGACTTTTTCAATAAATGAGTTTATATAACAATGGTGACCGTATGTAGAATGATTTTATCTTTTACGATTGGATTTAATTTTATAAATTCTGTTAAGTATTATGTCATATCTACCATTTTTTGAATTTTTGCAGTGTTCATATTTCCAGCGTACTTGTCTGTAGATTTTATCTGTTTATTTAAACCTTAAAATTTGGTGGGTATGACAAAATTTAAAACAGGTTTTCCACAGGCTACTTACAGAATCATTAACTTGGCTATGAAGCCAAGGATATACAATTTCCATCATTCATATCCTTATAATCATTTTTACCAGGTGCGATCAAAATTGGGTCTGCCGTTCTTGAGAAAATATTTAAAATACTGCACTCCGGACAACAGCATGAGCTCAGGGAATTACGTGAACTATGTTTATACTAACATCAAGGTTTTTCACGCCTTTACATGACACGTTTTCTATACTAGTAAATCTGCAAGATTTAGGTTTTGTGAAATGTTTAGTAAGAGAACAAAATACTTCCGTACATAAGTTAATATCAAGACCACTGAACACGTGTGGTCCAGTTAGTTTTGAAAAACAACACCAACAGTCATATTTGTCTGCGTGGGTTTCAGATTCTGAAAATGTGTGTATGTGAGAAAGCTTGCCAGTAGCTTCTCCTGGTCTGGTGGTTCTTTCCGTAGGTTTTCTTCGGGTTCTTCCTCCACTATTTATATTGGCAGCTATGTATAGCCTATCTTGTGCCGAAAAAATGGCGTTAAACACAACAACAACAACAACAACAACAACTACTACAACAAAGATCAGACAAACAAATCACAGTAAAATTCAGCATTACAATTAGATTCGCTTTAAAAATAAAAGATGGTTCAACTGTATTGTTCACTCAGAGTCAATATGCATTAAATGTGATGTAGAATTATGAAACCGTTATGAATTTAAATTGGAAAATCCACTGGTAATCTTGAGGCTTCACGTTATTGAAATAGATTGCATACCAACTCTAGTCTAGTCTGAACTCACGGGAGATAACTCTGCAAAACCACACACATGCCACTGAGATCATTCATGATGTAGTTATGAAACATACTGATAATAAATAAGCCAATACAATTAACGAAGACTTTATCGTCGAACTAAGTAGTGACGAAAATGGAAAGGTGAAGTACAAGAAATAATAAATATGGCTAGATAGTCATCTTTCAGATAACTTTATCAGTGCTAAGTGTTCCTGCTTACATCGGACAGTTAAATAGGCTTCGATTCGTGATACATGACAGCCTAAAGGGAATCAGAATCAAAAGAGTAGGAATTGTCCGAGCGACGCTGAAAAGTACGAACTTTCGAAGTCATCAAATTGACCTGTCCAGAATGAATTCCGCTCATAACGACCAATCCTAAATGTATTTAAATGTCCAACTGTTAGCAAAATGAAAGCATTGTTACTTCGTACAAGCAAGCATTGTCACTTCGTATAGGTAAACGTATGTACTGTCAAGCTTCGGATATCCACGTTGTTAAATAGACAGGAAAATCAGTGTTATATTGATCATTTATTTACATACGTGAATCGACACAGCAACAAGTTCCCTTTTATACCCTATGTTGATATATTTTCATCAAAACACTTAATGAACTCTAGAATGTATTATTTGATGTATAATAAGAGGTTTGATCTGAAAGTTCTAGATTAATGCAATATTTTCAAATTAAAGCAACCAGACGTTCCTCTATAATTAAAAACTTCTCAATGAAGGACTCGCTCATGTTTTTAATTTGGTGGCGTCACATGCTCATTGACTGACGTCCTTTTTCCATCCTAAAGTTAGTAGAAATGTATGCAAAATTAGATAAATAACACGTTCACAAAGATTAAAACAGACTTGGAGGCAATTAATGGACATGAAGCAGATTTTAAATCAGCAATTGGTAGATGCATGAAACGTTGTTTTAAGACGGCGGAGACATTTTTAAATATGATATAAGAAAAATGAAGCGAAAGACATCTCATATACCTATGTGTGTATACCTATATATATATATTTATATATAACAATATATATATAACAAGACAAGTTTTGATATTTCATTAAAAAATGGAGGAGGGTGGGTAATTAATGAGCAAAGAATTGTAAATGCACCTCCGTGCCAGCTGCTTGACAATATGATATTTTAAAAATCAACTTAATCTAAGCGTAAAGATCGGCAGATATTTAATATAAGGTACAAACTAGAAAGAATGTCATCTTTAAAATAATATGGTCATTATTTGTGACCAAATTTACATGCAATGCCTTGAACTAGAGAGCAAGAGATAAAGCAGTAAGAGATAAAGTAAGAGATAAAGTAAGAGATAAAGCAGTAAGAGATAAAGTAAGAGATAAAGTAAGAGATAAAGTAAGAGATAAAGTAAGAGATAAAGTAAGAGATAAAGCAGTAAGAGATAAAGTAAGAGATAAAGTAAGAGATAAAGCAGTAAGAGATAAAGTAAGAGATAAAGTAAGAGATAAAGTAAGAGATAAAGTAAGAGATAAAGCAGTAAGAGATAAAGTAAGAGATAAAGCAGTAAGAGATAAAGTAAGAGATAAAGTAAGAGATAAAGTAAGAGATAAAGTAAGAGATAAAGCAGTAAGAGATAAAGTAAGAGATAAAGTAAGAGATAAAGTAAGAGATAAAGCAGTAAGAGATAAAGTAAGAGATAAAGTAAGAGATAAAGTAGTAAGAGATAAAGCAGTAAGAGATAAAGTAAGAGATAAAGTAAGAGATAAAGTAAGAGATAAAGCAGTAAGAGATAAAGCAGTAAGAGATAAAGTAAGAGATAAAGTAAGAGATAAAGTAAGAGATAAAGCAGTAAGAGGTAAAGTAAGAGATAAAGTAAGAGATAAAGCAGTAAGAGATAAAGTAAGAGATAAAGTAAGAGATAAAGTAAGAGATAAAGTAAGAGATAAAGCAAGAGATAAAGCAGTAAGAGATAAAGTAAGAGATAAAGTAAGAGACGAAGAACATCCATGATAGCACGTGTTTCCAAATCTATTGCAAACAGTCATCTGCATTCAGCACGCAAGGAATAAGTTTGAATCATCTACTGACCTAAATCATAACAGCAAATGGATAATAATATGCCACAGTAATCAAATATAATTTAGCTACGGCAAATTATATCCTGACTTTATAGGGCATCTTTTTTTGCATACGGATAACGCACCATTTCACAGAAGAAGGTTTTTAATGTAGACCTAACATAACCGTAAATCAACCCGCTAGATATACCAGATTTAGCACATTTTAACCTCGGTTGTCCATTCTAAATCGAAGGGTTGTTATGGAGTAATCAATACAAAAGCAGAACTTAAAAGTGCAATCATCGGATCGCCTCGACGGTTGTCATGTGTCAGGCAACTGCAGGCGTGAAGGGCAATTGTTACGTGCTTAGGCTCGAATAAGCCACAATACAGAAAGAAGTGAAAAAAAACAAGCTTGTAAACATTTAATAAAAAATTTATTGAGCACAAATATTTTCATAAAAGAAAATATTTAAACTTACGGTTTTAGAGAATCAAGTCCAAAAATTAATCCAAACGGAATTCACAATATAATCCACTAGTGGAATTGCAAGAGTCCTGATAATAAAATGTCCTAATATTTCCCGGTTCGAATCTTGACGATGTAATCCAATATGGACGACGATGTCACGTGATGAAGTCAGTTTTAGTTTTATAATAATTCAAATGAAAATCTATGAGCACATATTCTTTTCCAGATAAATAACAAAATAATTCCTCTTGCTCCAAACGAATTGACACAATTTCCAGTACACGGTAATAAAATAACTCAAAAAGAAGACACAACTTAATATTATAAAAGCCCAACTTCTACTAAATATCTCGCTCCAAAACATCACTTATATACCTGTTTTTACGTAAACAAGAAAAGGGTAACGACCTTCCAGAATCTCTCAGAACAATCTCACGTTCAAGAAATGACGCAAACATCATATGACCCAACTAAATTAGAAAGATGTTTATACTTTACTCCATTTTGCCCTTGGAATCAACCAGTCATTTTAAAATCTTGTTTACACTCTGAAGCAAGGTCAGGAAATGAGGTTAACATCTGTTGTTTACTTGTAAAATATATAAGTCATCCATTTCTAGAAAATCTCTCAACTAACGAATTTTAAACCCAAAATGTCAAATTTGAATCTGACAAACAAAATTGAATGAACACAATGCCATAAATTTGGAAGATTTCAACGCAGGATACCATGAGGCAATCTAGGAGATATATCATAAACATTTTCATTTTAGCGGATGTTACATAATCTTCTGATCAATGTAGACAAACCTCATATATATATATATATATATATATATATATATATATATATATATATATATATATATATATATATATATATATATATATATATATACGTATATATAAAACCAGGTTGCCGGATTACATGTTGAATTAAAAAGGGTATAAAATACATATGTTAATAACATGTTGCTCTTATCTATGGAGATCCCGACTGCAATACCAGGACCGTCAACTAAACAGAAGGCGGTGTCTACGATGCCCCTTATCTATATATGTGCAACGATGTGGCACGAAACCAAGTCTGAAATGACGAAACTAATGCAGTCAATACTGAGGTAAGACTCTCTTTATTAATGTTAACATTTAACGTTCCTTTCGTACATTATCTTTGTAGGTCCATGCACACCAAAACTAGATTCTATTCATGTTTTAACCCTTAAGGAGTCACTTAATCAACCCACACATGAACATGGTCACATTGTAGACTGGATTCTTGATATACCTGATGATAATATTATACGGTCCAGCCTTGTATCTCATGCTCTTGCATTGGATCACCTTTGCATTGTATGCTATCATAACGTATCGGTCCCTAACCCTCCAGCTTTATTTGCTACTAACAGAAACCTCCATATGATAAATGGAACCCAACTAATGCATGTTATTCAAGCAAACCTAAAAACTTGCTTCCCTCCTAAAGCAGAACTACTCGATAATTGCCTGCGTTCATTGCTTGAAAAAGAAAAAGGCCCCAGCCGTTCATTGCTTGAAAAAAATAATGCCCCAGCCACCTATTGTAGAGTATCAATTCAAAAATGTTCTTCGTGGTATAGCAGTGTTAGAGACCACATTCACACTAATAAAAGGGACCGCCATAAAGCGGAGAGGCTTTGGATTTCCACCAGACTCATGATGTGTTTGATTTTATGTGGGGTTTGCATTGAGCCCTTCCATGGACTCTATGTTAATAAGAGGAATAATTCCATTTGCAGGAAAACTTCCACATGCTTAGGAAAACGAATTACATAATAATGACTTGTTCATTCTGTCTAATGTCCATCTCTCCTGTAAGTAAAGAAAGTCGCAGAACGTCAATCGATTAAGCAGCAAGTGATGGGTATTCCTTTTCTTGTGTGAAGCATTGGTTTTGGATATGACCATACTCATGTTATATTGTAGAGAAGGGCTTGGGGTATTCTTACATCTGAGTCATTTCTCCGTCTTATATGCATGTGCGCTCGCTACGTTAGTAATGACACCTTTTGCAGCAGCTATTTTCATAACCGGAAATATTAGGTAACCCTTCAGAACTCAGAAAATGTTTCTCTCCATCGGATTTATCCTGCTGGCCGTTCAGACTGAACAGTTTGGGCGGAACTGGACATGATGCAAGTAACATCAAACACTGGTATTATTTTTAAACATTGTGAACATAAATAATATCACTAGTGGGGATATACATGAAATGCTTCAAGATGGATGGTTTAATGATTACTAATGTCATAGAAACACATGCGTCATAACATGCACGTTTATTTAGTTATCGAATAACTGCACAAATAACATGATGAACTTCTAAACTAGAGAAGGAATAGATGAAACGAGGAAATGGACATGACTAAAATGCATACCTGGAAATATTTGTACACCAACCGAATTCTACGATTATTAGTTACAACTAGCGAAATCATGCCTGGTATAAACGAACTTCCAAAAAAGAATGGTGTACATACGATTCGCGTCGCTATCGGTGTGTCAGACTTGCGCATGTCGATCCATTTATAGAACAAAATGATTACATTTTTAACATGCAATCAGTACTATATCCATACGTTTCTTGTTCTAATCTCCATAAGTAGTAATACATACGTTTTAGTTTTGATGGACTACTTTATTGTATCACTAACTGTATACATTCTCGTGATAAAATGGCCACAGGAGCTTTCTTTTGAGTGACTATCACAAATTAAATATTTTCTTACTTGTGTCATATATATATATATATATATATATATATATATATATATATATATATATATATATATATATATATATATATATATATATATATATATATATATATATATATCCTACATTTATCATCTTTTTCAACGTGTCAAGAGCATAGTTCAGTATTAGTAACATTTTGTCAAATTTTACCTTCCACATAGAGATTCAAGTACGAAACTATGCATACAAAATGGTTACTGATTTATGCTAGTGAGATTTTTCCTCTCCTGCTTTTTATGTTTTAAGTTTCAATTATGAAATGTTATGTCCGTTCTCGTCGAGTCACTCAGCAGCTTTGTCACATGCGTGCTACCTCAACCCAGTGGGCGGTGCACAACACAGAGTAAATGTGTTTATTGGACTATGCAGGTGCAAGCTGCTTCATTGCGTTGAGTTAAAACAAGTTTTTAATTTCCGTAAACCAGGTTTGATCGGGAACCTCTTCGTTAGCTATTGCCATATACCTCTTTATGAGTTGCATTATATTTTATCGAAACAACCTTTTTACGAAAATAAAAATAAGTGGCAAAATATTACCGACAGACACGCATATATATATATATATATATATATATATATATATATATATATATATATATATATATATATATATATATTGAAGATAACAAGATTAATGTTAATTTTGTGATACATATATTTTGAAGACTGGATGAAGATCAAGGAAACAGAAGCCATTTTAGATCCATTTGGGGGGATTTTGACGATGATGTGTTCAACTTCGAAGGTATGACATGCAGGATAAATCTGGCATGAACTCTTTTCAATTAGCGTATTTCTATACATACATATAATCTGCTAATATTGGAATGCATTGTTTATATGCATGTACACCATATACATTAGTTCCAGCTGTCCATGTAAAATTGTCATTTTATTGCAGTTTTTACAAAAAGTGCATTAGTAGCACATGCATCCATATGAATAACTCCATAATTAAAATTTGAAATAGATTTTAATACACACACACACACACACACATATATATATATATATATATATATATATATATATATATATATATATATATCTATCTCTGTCTCTGTCTCTCTCTGTCTCTGTCTCTCTGTCTCTCTCTCTCTCTCTCTCTCTCTCTCTCTCTCTATATATATATATATATATATATATATATATATATATATATATATATATATATATATATATATATATATCGAAGAGAACAAGATTAATGTTAATTTTGTGATACATATATCGCTGTCGGTGTGTCAGACTTGCACATGTCGATCCATTTATAGAACAACTTGATTTTTAAATTCAACATGAACTCAGTACTATATCCATACGTTTCTTGTTCTAATCTCCATAAGTAGTAACTTACTTATATCTTCATAATTGAAGAGAACAAGATTAATGTAATTTTGTGATACATATATCGCTATCGGTATAAAAAAGACATGTTATTCCATGAATTCAACGATATCCGTTGGAAAGAACTGACTGTTACATTTCTGGTCATTTGTATCATTTCATGTCAACTTTCGACAAGTCCATGAAGTTAGTTACACAGAATCCATAATGAACTTAGTTACCCAGAGTCCATAATGAACTTAGTTACAGAGTCCATAATGAACTTAGTTAGAGTCCATAATGAACTTAGTTACACAGAGTTCATAATGAACTTAGTTACACAGAGTCCATAATGAACTTAGTTACACAGAGTCCATAATGAACTTAGTTACACAGAGTCAATAATGAACTTAGTTACCCAGAGTCCATAATGAACTTAGTTACACAGAGTCCATAATGAACTTAGTTACAGAGTCCATAATGAACTTAGTTTCCCAGAGTCAATAATGAACTTAGTTACTCAGAGTCAATAATGAAATTAGTTACCCAGAGTCCATAATGAACTTAGTTACACAGAGTCCATAATGAACTTATTTACAGAGTCCATAATGAACTTAGTTACCCAGAGTCAATAATGAATTTAGTTACACAGAGAGTATAATGAACTTAGTTACACAGAGTCCATAATGAACTTAGTTACCCAGAGTCCATAATGAACTTAGTTACACAGAGTCAATAATGATATTATCGCCATTTTAAGTAATGTAACAAAGCTCCACTGATAATGGGATATTCTTATATCCAATATAAAATGTAATTGTCTAATTATAGATTGATTAAGCAACAAGCCTGTCCATGTAAGAGCTGAGCCTGACTTGAACCACTTAATCTCTCTTTCAGAGTCAAATTTTTATCAGTTGATCAGTTTACACATTTTCTGTTGATACCTGGTGACTTAAATCTCATTTTAACTTGTCTTCGAGAGGATTCTTTTCATGCATTACTGTATGGACGGCTGGGTTGGCAGTCTTTGGCTGTAAGCAGGAATCGTGCCAATTAACATAACGTAAAAATCACTTAAGTAAATAGCAAGTATACCGTAACTCTGAATGTCTCTCATTTTGACCACTCATGTAGCCTAGTTGTAGAGCACCCGCTTCGGAAGCGGGAGGTCGTGGGCTTTAACCCCAGCTGAGTCATACCAATGAGTTTGAAAAATTGTACTCAGAGCTGCCTCTCTAGTACGTCGTCATTACGAGGATAGTGTTGGGACTTGTCGGCGTTGTATCGGGATAATGTGACTGGTTGGGACATCATGCTACATATCTGGGGCATGACGCCCTAGTGCTAGACATCACTATAACTGTAAAGCTACGTCAAAAATCCTAAGCAAACACACATAAACACAGAAACACACACACACCTTCGCACACAATTGATTTTATAATAGTTGTATTGCAAACTGCACAATTAACAGGTACCATGCATTTTCATGTTGTTGAAGACCATTCATTTGGCATTACTTTTGGTTCATGAAGTCGTCTTTTTGAAAGTCATGCTTGATATTCTATGTTGCGTAGTATGCCAATACTGCATTTGTATGTAGAATTATTACGTATATATATATATATATATATATATATATATATATATATTATATATATATATATATATATATATATATATATATATATATATATATATATATATATATATATATATATATATATATATAATAGTGAAACTCTCTTCAACGTATACATTTCAATTCATACATCGACTCTATTGCGTCCTACTTTGGATTTCTACCTTACCAAATTTCTTCATGCGAGTGTTTCCCCTAGCGTATAGACTGGTAGCATAGCCCTTTATTTCTACTCAAATGAAGCTTAAACGATGCAGATACATCATCTGATGACAGGCACAAACATTTATACGGTAAAGCATCAAGCGTGACCAATTGAATTCATGAGTGAATTAACTACAGTTTCGTTTCTTAACGCACGATATCTGTCTTTTTCGGGCTTGATTTCGCGTCATGCGCTTATGTGATGATACCAACTGTAATCAGAGATGAAAATTTCAACTGCTGCCTGAGACAAAAATCTGATTGTGTTTAAATGCTGCAGTGTTTAATTATTTGAGACGTGAATGTGATCTTTAAACTAGTAACGATGAAAAATTATTTGTTCAACAAAACTTAAACGACGCACTCGAAAATAAAGCACGAATCCTTGTAATCCTATACTTTCTTCGTTCACGGGAAATTGTTTGCTCACACATAACCCTGTCTGAAAAACACAAATAATGATAAGACTTCTTTTTATCTTTGATTAAATTAGATATCGAATACGTTTGTTTCTCCTACGCATGCGGTAAGGATATTAAGAGGTTCTTTTTTTGTCGTAAGACTTGTCTGGTAATCTAGCATATATGCCAATTCATTAACGGTTTTCCTTATCCCTGCTCCAGATAATTGATGATACGATACTTTATTCAGTTATAATGCATATCTGTAAATTTGTACAACCTTTTTAGAAAGGCCACTCTATTTTTACGACAAGCAAATATTATGTCTCGAATTCTATCGTATAATTTTCAGTCCACATCTTCTTCGATGATGCATACAAAACTGAAATCGCCGATGGTAAGAAGAGTATCCAATTGAATGCGTATGTGAATGATCTACTAGAAGTTGTCCAGGAAACTACAGGGTGCATATTACTTTATCGTATTTAAAACCGATAAAAATCACATTTCCCCCTCCTTTCTGTAAAAGCAGCTTCAGCAAATGCATCGGTATTTTCGAAAGAACAAATCTCTGTTTATGTTTTGCGATGAAATTGCGCTTCGAGTTTGATAAAAGTTACATGCTTTTTTAAACATGATCAAACTATACTTAGTCTTCCTATAGATCGTTTCACCAAAATTTGAACATGCTGGACGTATACCTTATTTTCTTAAGGAAATTTTATTTTGGTACTCATTTAATCATTGATAGTCTATTTGCTAAAATGGTATTCACGTTGACATGAAAGTCTGTTTCCGTTGTTCCGATTTGCGCATAGACTGCAACTTTGCTATTTGTGTAACTTTTGGTATTAGAACAAGTTTTATTCGTCAATTTATTGATGTGTTAAAGATGACTCGTTTGTTAAAGTCAGACCAAACTGTACTATTTATCTTACCTTCAACTTTAATTAGTTGTGCTATCTGAATGTTGGCTATATAATAATTACTAGACACTTTCATAACATTTTGTATATATGAAATGAAGGGTCTTTGACAGGGTGGTTGTCAGTAATCAGTAAGTCAGGTTGATAATGAATCGTGCGTGCATATGTATGTGTCTGTGTACATTTGTGTTTATATCATAGACTTACCATATATTTTATATTTACAGAGACAATAACTGCTTAAAATCAAAATATCAAACACGCTACGGAGGAAGACTGGACTGGAGTTTACCGAATGGCAACAAAATGATAGCCCATCTGAAGAATAAAGAAAAAATACGAGTTAGAAAAAGATGGAGTCAGGTTGATCCAATTTAAATTTTCAAATATATTACATTTCTGAACACATATCATTTGGAAACACTATGATTCAACTTTAAAACAAATCTTTGAAAAAATGGGTATTTTTCCATGCGATAAGATTGCGAAAGAGTACATTAAGCTAGTTTATGCTACTTTTTATATAGAATTGACAGAACACAACACCATGTGAATTTGTATTAGCTAACATTGTTTACTTTTCAAAAAAAAATCCTGCATGGCAGGTAAAATCGATAGTTAGCATAAAATTACAACAATTCATGCTAACGAATATGATAACGTTAAGGGTTATAATGAAAAGCAATCTGGAGGAACGAAGTAGATTTTTCAAATCCCCAATCAGTATTAGAGTTTGCCAGAAATTTAAAAGTATAAAATATAATATGTTTGGATTTATGACATGGCTTTTGAGACGTCTTTGAATTCCATGAAGACATTACAATGGTTACTAGTATCAAGTCACTGATGCTGACTATTGCAAAATAGTATGGTTACTAGTATTAAGGTTTCCATCGGGATTTCGACACATTACAATTGATCGTAGTATTAGGACCTTATTGGTAGCTTCAACGCATTACAATGGTTACTAGTATCAAGTCACTGATGGTGACTATTACAAAATAATATGGTTACTAGTATTAAGGTCTCGATAGTGGCGTCCAAACATAATTTTTACTAATAATACTATATCTATTGTGACTTTCATACGCTACAGTGAATACTAATATTAAGGTATCGATGGTGACATTTACACAGTAAAATAAGTGCTAATATTAAGCTCTTAATGGCGACTTTAACAACCGTAAGAAAAATTATCGAAATAATCTCAGCTAGCTATTCTGGAATTTGTTTGCGTATGATTTTAGATAGCAACTGTAATGATACAGAAACTCTAACCAACACGATTTTTCAGGTTATAAGGCTTAATTATATACGTTTGTATAAAACAAACTATGTTCACGGTGCAAACATATATGTTTTACCTTTGTTCAGATTGCATTTTTATCTGCGTATAAAAATAGGTTTACTATAATTCCGCTATAGCAACGTAAAGGAAGATATTTATTTAGTCACCTATGAAATTTAACTGATGTAAGAGAGTCAACATGTATCTAATGAGTTCTGTAATCGACTTAGATAATAAAGGGACAAACGTTTACTTAGGTGATGTACATGTACTATTTCCTGGGGTATAAAATCTTGGGTGAAGCAAAGAAAACTGTAAAGAACATCAACGATCTGGCGCAGAAGTTAGAAAGAGATCCACGCCTTAGAGAGCAGGCAAGCAATACCTTCATTCTAGCTTTAGATGGGGATGTTGATTTCAAACCAGAGGCAGTGAAATATCTACTGGACAGAATGAAGAAATATCCCAATGTCGGTGCAGCATGTGGGAGGATACATCCAACTGGAAATGGTAATTTAATAAATAATTTGCTGCTGATTTAGTGTGGATGCCAGTGCGAAGAAATCAAGACCTATTTCATGCTTGTCATGTTTTCCTATAAAGCTGTGAGAACGTCTGCCCCGACTACTGTTTCTTCCAAAGTCGAATGTAATGTTGAATGAAATCTGACATTCATTCCTCATAGTATATATCTATTTCAAAGCATGAAGAGGTGCATTAAAATGCATTTAATAATAATAATAATAATAATAATAATAATAATAATAATAATAATAATAATAATGATAATAATAATAATAATAATAATAATAATAATGATAATAATAATAATAATAATAATAATAATAATAATAATAATAATGATAATAATAATAATAATAATAATAATAATGATAATAATAATAATAATAATAATAATAATGATAATAATAATAATAATAATAAACAATCAATAATAATAATAATAATAACTTAAATGATAAAAATAATAATAATAATAATAATAATAATAATAATAATAATAATAATAACTTAAATAATAATAATAATAATAATAATAATAATAATAATAATAATAATAATAATACTAAGAATAATTGCACCATATCTTTCCTATCGTATAAAATCTAATTTAATATTTACTGGATACAACATAATATAAACTCGTTAAGTGAACATCAACCTGTGTTGGAAAATAGATTGTTGAAATCAATCAATTATCGATAATATTCATAAAACTGTTTTGTCATTACATCATCATGGACTGGGATTGTTTGGAAACGTAACAGTCGATGTTTTATTGCTGTCATTACCTGCTTGTAAAGTCAAACTCAGACACAACTCACATTCCAGGTTTTCACATCAATACATTTCTTGCGCTGTGGCTTACATCATGTAGCATCAACATTTCTCAAACCAAAAGTTGTTTCGCTGGTTCAGAAAACTTAATTTACAGGTCCAATGGTATGGTATCAGAAGTTTGAATACGCTGTGAGTCACTGGTTACAGAAAGTAGCTGAGGATAAAATGGGGTGTGTTCTTTGCAGTCCCGGTTGTTTCAGCTTGTTTCGTGGATTATCTTTGATGGACAAAAACGTCATGAAGGTTTACACTACCCCACCCACGGAAGGACGGCATCACATACAGTATGACCAAGGTATGTATCTTGTATAGAGTGAAAAAAAAATGATCATTGTAGATTAATTATTGTTCTATAGGTAAATGTATGTAAATGTTCATGACATGTTTATGACCCACATTATCAATCGTAATGTATGTTTGGTTTGTTTTATATGGTTTAACGCCATTTTCAGCACAATATATTCTATACATGGCGGCCAGTAGGAATAACCCGAAAAATCCCGGAAAGAGCCACCTACCCACGAGAAGCTACTGGCAAGCTTTCTCACATACCCACATTGGCCGAATCCGAGACTCGAACCCACGCAGACAGAGGTGAGATGGCAGTGATCCGTAACGGACAGCTTTTAAGATCACTCGGCCACTCGGGGCCCCTAATCGTAATGTAACCTTAGACATTTGAAGTTTCCTCATTCTAATATATTTCCCAGATCTTACGATTAAACCATTTTTAAAGTTAATGTATCAATTAAAGTGTCAAAAAACATATAGTGATCGGACATCGACTACATAACAATACAATATTGACTGCTCCTGCACTGTACCGCAGTTACATCATTTAATGAAACCGAAAAAGAAACAAAACAAAGGATTGAAGGTGCAATAGGACACGCATGTATATAGATTGATTCATAGAGGTCAGTTAATGTATAGATGATGAACCAAATGGTCAGTTATAAGGGCCTGGTGGATGCACCTGTGTGATTGAAAGAAGCTTTACAATATGGTTGCCATATCACCGTTGCGTGTAGAACCGTGATGTGTCATCTTGAGTATTGCCGAGTTAACGTTATGACGAAATCGATTAATTATAGTGAGTTGCATATATTGGACGTTTTGTTATCGCCAGATTTATCACATACTCACATTAAACGAGCTGGAAGCTCGAATGTGCTCACAGGTGAAATGGTAGTGGTAGGTTAAAACTAGCGCTTTAGACTACTCAGCCGCTCTGGCTCTCCTAACGGTATGTTAACAGATATATTGTGTCTATTAACTATTCTAAGTTTTAATATCGTACATTTAAATTCAGAAAAATGAACCTTTGCAAACAAAACGTAAACATAACTTTCTAGAAGATGGAATTCCATGTGACGATGTAAGAATTATTTACAACGCATACACAATAAACTATAAAGTTAAGTGTTTAAACTACTTTAATTACAGATTTAATTTGAATTTTTTAAAAGTTCATTCCATCGAAACGTCCTGGTGTGTTTGGTGGTATATCACCAAGAAGTATTATATTTTACTAAAACGTAATACGTCTCACATGATAAAAATTGACATTTAAAAAGAGTATGTTTTTGCACTCTCAGTGACACTGCCAAGGCAGGCATATATGTCATAGAGGTGACCATTACATTAAAACATCACGTGTGCATCTGTTCTGATTGACATAGTACGTTCCAAAGATGCGTTTGCTATTCCAAGACTTGTTCGTGGAGATTTATTTCCACATCAAATATCAAAATGTTTGAACAGATTTATATAATATGGTTGGTCTACTACATGCGAGCTGTACGGCTCCGAATACAATCGTCATTGACGTTCGCTATTTTTCAATGTGTTTGCTTCAAAACCTTTCTTCCTCCGTATTTCGTCATCAGTCATGTCCATCATTGTATGCAACAAGTCGTTTGGCTAAGTCGTTATGCACTAAAACTATTGTTTTGAAAATTTCTTTTTAAAATTAATTATTTCACATTCTGCAGTCTTTTCGATGCCAGTTACATGGCAATGCAGTGCCATATCAATACAGCACACGTTTTGGACCATATGTTTTACTATTTTATTGTGTAGCCGAAATAGTGCATTTTGGTTACAGTTAGAATGATTTTATTGGGACCACGTTACGTGGCCAGTATACTGAAAAATATTTCCTGAAATTAACGGATTTTGAAAATGTATCTGTGTTTATATTTTAGGTGAGGATAGGTGGCTGTGTACATTAATGCTGCAACAAGGATACAGAGTGGAATACGTGGCCGCCTCTGATGCACTAACTGAAGCTCCAGAAGGCTTCAATGAGTTCTTCAACCAGAGACGTAGATGGTCGCCGTCAACCATGGCTAATATACTGGATCTCCTTCTTGACTGGAGACATGTCATAAAAAAGAATCCCGACATATCAACAATCTACATATTCTACCAGGCGTTTCTGATGTTTTCGTCCATTCTGACACCTGGAACAATATTTCTCATGCTTGTTGGTGCGATCAACACGGCCTATCCAGTGATAGATCTCTGGGTGATACTTTTGATAAACATAATCCCACTGGTTGTCTTTATTGCCCTTTGTTTTAATGCCAAATCGGAAACTCAAGTAAGTCATTTTGCTCGTATTAATATCCTTCCGACCAATCTGGTTGTGTCATTTTGATTTCAATGAATACAGAAATTAGCCTTTCAATGCATTTACATCTAGTAGTTGTTATTAGGTTTTTTTAGGTGCAGAATGTGTATATTGAAATGTAGAAGCTTGCTAATTAATCAGATTCTTTATGTTCTTTATGGAGGGCTAAAAGATTCTAAATTAGTGACTGACACACTCAGAAGAATCATTATTCGGATTAAACGATTTACACTGACAGTTTGGTAAACCTCTGGTAATTATTATCTCAATATTTATACGTTACTGAATATCAATATCATTAGAACGATTTTCGTAATTGAACATGTTTATGAAATATCTAAAGGCAGAGTCATTTCATGGCAAAAACACGTGCAAAATGACATAATATGCCATTGATTGGATTACATGTAATTTAATAATGGTGACATTATAAATGCAAATATGTTTCACTGTCCAACTTATGATGTACTATTTAATATCCAATCCAATCGGAGACGTTTTGATGTTTTTAAGTTAAAGTAAGTCCATGTGCACATTATTGTTTAATATTTTATTGTCTCGTTAAAGATGTCTCCCAAATTATCAGAAAACAACACATGTATATTTTAAAAAATAGGCAGATTTCAGCTGGGACGTTTCATAACAGTTGCAGAGATCACCATGTTTATTTCACGATAAAGGTGGAGTTTGCATAATAGTATCATAAGGGTACGACCTTCAAACACACATTGTCCTTGGATGCCACTGGGAATTAGAATTATGACTTCCATCTCGAAAGTATGACCCTTCGGGTAAAATAGGAATTTAACATGGAAAGGTTTAGTGGACTAACATTTTGTATGAAACAAAAGAGGCAAGGGAAATAAAAATTACTATGAGGAACAAGAGCAATTAGGCTGTAAAGTTGAAAATGTATATGGGCATTGGGATATGTAATGTCACAAATGTCCTACTACAGACCAATTGATAATCACCCACACTTACTGTTTAACAAACAGTCTTATCGACCATAACCCACATATACTGACCAACATCCACACTTAATGATACGACACTACTGGCAGAACCTATGCTGCTTGCAAACCAATACGCAATCCTACTGATTAACAGCCATACCTACTGACTATTGTCTATGAATCTGATCTAAATCAGTGCTACTGACCAGCAATAGTATATATTGTCCGGCATATACAGTTACTGACCATCAGCCACAGCTACTGAACAAGTACCATCACACACACCTGCAACACAGCATCCTCCCGCACTAACCTATGCATAGTGCTACTCGTTTTCTGAACAGTATCCTCTATGCTTAACCATTGTACGGTGTTATTGACCAAGACAAATGCTAGCTAAACAATACACAGTTCTACTAATAAGTACACACAACTAATGACAAGCACACGGTCTTAAGGGCCAACACACATATTAGTATATACATATGTTTATCTTTACAAAAGTTATATGACCAGCATCCCCACCTACACACAAATAATGAAGGGTATGATGTCGAATTAGCGGATACGATACCGAAGGCTAAAATCTAGTGTTAAATAACCACTCACTATGACCATTCAACACTCATCATTCTACAGGCTAAATAGAGGAAAGGAATTATCTAAAACAGACTATAGCCTAATGGCTAAATTCATATATCAGTCATATATCCGAGATTTATGCAAATATCGCTGTCTTTATTTCAGAGTTTATTTGCGGTTTTAGTATATTTGCATATATTGCATTTATTTTAAACACATTCTATACTTCAAGATAAAAACTCCTAACGACGTGACTGGACGTAATGCTAAAGTTTCCAAAATGTTTCAGAATGTGGTGTAGAGTATCACCGAACGAAAACTAAAGTACAGCTGCAGGAAGTGAAATAAATCCTAAAAACATTGATGGCTTACAGTATAGGCAGTGATTATTTTCAATCTGGACCAAAACTTGTAGCTTTGACAAAACGCTGTACTCGAGTTTCGAAACTGTTTATGAGTCAAGTTGAGCCCGAAAGAGCTGCACACATGTCAAGTTATTTCATAGAGTAAAAGTAGTACAAAAATTGAGATACCATCATGAAATTGAGTGAAAACTCTAAGAAGAAACAAACATGTGTAAAGATTGCCAATACTATAGACAATACTAACATTCCTAAAAAAAATATGAATAAAGGTAAGCAAAGAAATCGTAATAATCGTAAAACTTTAAACCAAATTGTGCAAGTATGAAGTAAATTAAATGACACCGAATTAAGTAAAAATGATTTCGATATTGAAGGAAATCGAGGCAACTTTCACAATTTGTTAGCGAAAAGTCAAGTTACATATTTAAATATTTAAGATACATTTAAAAATCGAAATATAATTGATATTATAGGGGTATTTTAGGGTTGTTAAGAATGAGTAGCCTTTCTTTTTATAAGGATTTTGGTTGTTGTGAAAAGAGCTGTTGGTTTTAATGAAGGTCTATATACACTCTGTTGATTTAATCTTGATAGTTATGAAAACTACCATAGCCCACCTTAATCATTTGAAATCCACAACATACGTTATGTGATCATTCCTAATATACTTAAGTACAATCCATCACCTAGCCGTACAAACAAAACATGATGGATTGCGATAGTTTATGGTTACTCACACCGAACTGTGATCCATCAAGTACAAATCGTTTTGGTACATGACACACCTACATTACAATTAAAGGTTACACACCTACATTACAATTAAAGGTTACACACCTACATTACAATTAAAGGTTACACACCTACATTACAATTAAAGGTTACTTACTATCTACACGTATGCAGCCTCGTGTCAAAAGAGATACAGATCTTATAGTTAAGTAGTAATGCCACAGATAATCACACTTCAACACAAGTTATTCAATATCCAAACCTACAACACATGCCCTTAAACTGAAGTGAAAAGAGGTATTAGCCGCGTAAAAGGTAGGATTACTAACTCGATCTTTGAAACTATTGCATAGTGTCAAGATCTAATATCCACGCATACAACTGAAATGGATGAGAGTAGAGAATGGGATCATGAGAAGATAGTCTATAGGTCAATATGCTTGATCAAGTCAGCAAGACCTTTTGCTTTGGCATTTGCAAAGGGACTTCATGAGCTCCTATTGACGATAAGGAGTTCGCGCTCTGTGACGTTGAGGAATCTCCATTTGTATCTGGAAAGAAGTTGTAGTTTTAGAGATGGATCAGCATGCTCTCTTCCTGGTTATATCAACGCACTTTTCCAGGATTCATTTACTCTGGTCAGTCGATGAGTTGAATTTGCATCAATTCGTTCTCATGCGCAAGGACATTAGCATACATTACTTCTGATACACTATATTTCAAGACGGATGCCAAGGACGAAAGACAAAACCAAGCAGTCCTTGGAAAACAATACCTGACAAAACTGGTGCCGCAAAAGAATAGACTGATATAAGCTAACTTCCAATGAACACACTTCTCGTCGATATCGAACTTACCTGAAGTAAATGGCAGTTATATCTTAAAACTAATTCCATAGTCTGTCTACGATTACTTTTTGAAATATATTATTTAGAGCAAGCTCTCCCTCTAGGCCAATATTGGTATTGTGAGAATACGATTTTACTAACATATATAATTTGTGCCCTTTGTTAAATTCGATGCAGTATCGAATAACATATATAACCAGTTGTTGTACTTTTTTTTGTTGGTTTGATGTTTATGTTTCCACCCCAAATAGCAGACAAACGTGTCGGAAATAGTATGATATGCTCATATTTGTCTCTATGCCCTTTAAATTTTCAGAATCGTGCAGTATTGAACGATATTAAACAGATATTGCACGAACGTGCACGACCCTTGTGCCTTCATATAATATAGTGTGTTAGGTACCACTTGTGGGTGTTGGTCAGTATATGTGGGTTATGGTCGATAAGACTTTTTGTTCAACAGTAAGTGTGGGTGATTATCAATTGGTCTCTAGTTGGAGACTCGTATAGTAGACACTTTAGGTTTTGGTTGATAAAATTAAATGATTAATTGAATGAAATAAAGCAGTAGGTATTGACGGTTCTAGGATAGTTGATGGTTCAGTGCGTTTTTGTTTAATCAATGATATTAACATTTACCCTGGTTTCATTTTTCAACATGGCAGCAATAATGCTCACGTCTCTTTATTCTTAAATCTTCATGTACATGTTCAATTTCCCGTGTCCGTATAGCGTCTTGCCAATGTTAATTCTAGCACATAATTCCTAAAGTCCTCAAACGATCATACACTAAGGATGGGGATCGTTTTAGTGACATTTGTCCCCAGAAAGTCATCGTTCTCCTCATCATCTCCTTTACATTTTTAAGATGACCAAGGCTGCTGCAAAATGTATGGATGAATATCATTTTGTGTTTGTACGTTTTCACATTTTAATACGATTTCCATGCTTGGAAATACAAAATGATTGTACGGTATTGACTAAAGAACAATACTTTATTTCTTTCTCTTTTTCTCAGTTGACGTACGCCGGACTACTATCCATAGTGTACTCGCTGGTGATGATGCTTGTTCTTATAGGATTGGCTATCACTATTGTTAACCATGGATTCTGCTCCGTCACGGCAATATTCTTCATTTTTGTTGCTGGCGTCTTTGTCATTTCCGCCCTTTTGCATCCACAGGTAGCAACATCTTATTAATATTCTTCCTAGATAATAACATGCAGCAACTGATTTTTTATTCTGTTGCTTTCAAGAAACATCATTAATACATATTGATAAACGTGTATACATTGGTCTTAAATAGGATGAACAATGATGATATTCATTCCTCATTTTGAAATGCAGGATAATTTCTTTACTCATAGAATGGACTAGGATATATAAGGAGGTACGTGCATTAATTAACTCAGTGGCGATGGAAGCGTCTTTATATTTAGTTTCTTTTATATAGCCGCTTGATGGCATGATACAAATACCTTATTACTTTTGTAAGCGAGTCATGGTGATTTAGGAAAGTATTGTTAAAATTAAAATAATGTTGGTAACTAACACATTTTAATTACATATTTTATTCCCCCATATCTCTCTCTCTCTCTCTCTCTCTCTCTCTCTCTCTCTCTCTCTCTCTCTCTCTCACACACACACACACACACACACACACACACACACAGACGCGCACACACTTTGTATTGTTAGTATACTATTTTGTTTATTCTCGGCAGGAATTCACCTGCATTTTCCACGGATTGCTATATTTTCTTGCCATTCCTGCTATGTCGATGATAATGGTTCTCTATTCCCTCTGCAATCTTAATGTAACATCATGGGGAACAAGAGAGACAGCTCAGACGTCTTCCGGCAAAGATACAGGAACATCTGGAAAACCACGCAATTGGTTTGATGTGTCCAGAGGTGCGCTAAGGTAATATGAGTAATCTTATGTCTACAGTATACTTCAATATACATTATTAAACTTACATCTTCTCCAAAAATGTGCTTGACTGAAAACACATAGACCTTCAATGCAAATAATATATTTTGTTTTAAAATAAACATGACCATCAATGTTTGAAACAATAAAACGCGATTGTCCATGGGGTTATAACATTGATCATTTCATCCGTGTTACAAAATAATAATGCACAGCCATGTTGTTTATGGACATATATATATATATATATATATATATATATATATATATATATATATATATATATATATATATATATATATATATATATATAGATATAGATAGATAGATAGATAGATAGACACATAAACACATATAGTCAGTGCTCTTTAATTTTGCATCCGTGTTTTAACATGATGTTTCCGGCAGTAGTTTCTCTATCAAAGCTGCGAATGATTTCATGAACATCTTCCAAACACCAATTCCGTTTTATACTTGATATAAATGTGACAACCTATTTAGGGTTTTGGATGATGATTAGCATTCCTTCTTCCTATTTCAATGTTGAATGTAAAGACAGATATGGATTTAGTACGAGTTCGGTTACGAGAGGTCTTACTCTGTTATTACCGGTCGTTTGTTCGTTAGATTGATTAGGATTATTAACGTAGCGTCAACAATTTTTCAGTCATATCGCTGCAATGTCTACAGTGAGGCTGTTTATATTGATGTTTAGCACAGTGGCATCATGCCGCAGACATATAGCATGATGTCCCACCAGTCACATTATCCTGACCCCGGGCCGACCACTCCTAACACTAACCGGTTGTAGTAATACAGACATGGATTTAGTACGAGTTGTGTTAGACAGGTTTCAGAAGTTTGATCCAATACACAGTTATGGGCTTGGACCTTCTGTTCGTCTCTTTTTCAACTTACCTCTCACTAAGATTCAACGTAGAATCTTAAATAATATCACGTCTTCTCAATACGAAAACACCAGTCTCTTTGGTATACTACCAAACCATTGCCATCCATTTAAATCTAGATGTGATTTCGTATGTAGACAATATGGTAAAAACCATATACATCTATTGACTTTAAATACTATTTTAATCGGCATGTTCTATTTACACACACACACACACACACACACACACACACACACACACACACATATATATATATATATATATATATATATATACATATATAGCATTCGCTTGTGTAGCTTTTGTCGACTTCCATCGCGTCAGACAGAATTGTATGTTATCAACCCAGTTAGAAATATCAGCAGAGCAAGTTGTGGACTGTTGAAAAGAAAACTGTCTACACAGTAAATATATACATATACATGTGTGTGTGTGTTTGTGTGTGTGTGTGTGTGCTTTTTGCAGGATGTATAAAAGTTACACGAATATCAAAACAAAAACGACTTCAAACACTTCATAGTATAATTTTAGATTTGTTTCATTTGCGATATATACCTAGGATTGTGCTAAACTGCTTACGTCGATCCCCATGATAGCCGTTTGATTCTCGACCATTTGTGTCAAAGAAACCAAATTCGATCTTGTTATGTTGTAGATGCACATTCGTTAAGTTGGATCTCTATTCGTTAAAGAAAATCAAACCTTTATCATATTTGTTTTTACATCTTTGTTACTCTGAGTGTAATTTATGTTAATTATTCTCCGACGTTTAATCATTAGTAATTCAGCAGAACACACTTTGTTTCAATCCATCCACGGAACGTCCTCTTAAAACACGGTTTTGCTTCCTTTAATGAATAGATGTTTATGTTGCTCTACGGAAACTGACCAAGGATACATCCTACAGAGACTAGATCAGTTGGAGAGTCAGCTGGTTAAACAGGAACAAGTAAACTCCTCGGTGGAAAACACGGATACAACATCACCAGTTCCGGCAGACACAGGTTGTTGCAAGTTTTGGTGTTGTGTGACCTTCTGCTTTGCAGTTTTATTTTCTTTCATAGCTTTTTAATCGTCGAACTATTAAGCATCCTATGTATACAAAATCAGAAAACGGGGTTTTGTTGTGTCTTAGAGACTGGCTTATTGACTAAATGAATTTCGTGCATACGGCAATAATTACTGTCCTTGGTGAAAACTCTTACAGGCAAAACCTTTTGTCACTTTAACGTAAACTTCAGGCCTCGATAATATTGCTTTTAAGGTAAGTACTCCACTGTAAGCACATACGATTTGTGACATAATACAATGCTTAATGTAACCCGTTTGCGTAAGGAAGCAAAAACGAAATGCAATATTCAATATTTCTGCGCATAACGCATCACACCAAAACACATCAGACTATACTAAATTAATCATCAAGCCTTGCTAAATTGTGAAAGTGTTTTACACGTCACTGATAAACAATATAATACAGGAAGTGAACTGCTGATGGGATAAAATTCTCTTGGTTTGGTGAATTAGACTTTACAGCGTTACTTACCTTGAATATATGAATATTCCTGGTTCTGATATATCCAACATTTTGTCTTGTATTCAAGTGTTAAAACCTAATATTGCACGACGTGTACGTGACACAATGCTGTGTTAGACTGAGGTAATTAATCATTAGAAGTATAATTCTACATTGCAATGAGTTGTGCATATACCGTATTTTGTTATTTATTGTGCCAGAGAAACACACACAGTTCACAAACACTAATTTTGTTTTTTTATAACCTTGTAAGATATACGAAAACAAAACCCATCAGGTTACAAATAATATGCATTTCTATTAAACCCTCTTAAATAAATCATCTGCCTTTCCTGGAGTTTGAACGTTTCAGGTTAGTTTGGAGTGAGTAGGTGTGTTAGGACTGTTGCATTGATGTCCTCCATACCACTGTTGATAGCCGCATAAAAATCAAAATCATAATAGGAGGTGTTTATGTAATGAGTTACCAGAACAAGTCTTTCAATCTGTAACTCCAATTGGCACTTATTTTATTGAATTATATAGTTTTTCTCTTCCCCTTTCATATATTTTAGATAGTCTTTTCATGTAGTTTTCAGTTTCATCTGAAGCGATTAATTTGAACAGCTAGTACAGGTATATAATATGGTTTTGATAATTAATTAATTGCATTCATGATGATATCATTGATTCATTGCTTGTGATCAAAACACAATTATGCCAGCGTTTCGATCATATGTACAACTATGATACTTTGTTAATTCGATCACGATGTACAGCTATGATACTTTGTTACATTCGATCACGACGTACAGCTATGATACTTTTTGTTACATTCGATCACGATGTACAGCTATGATACGTTGTTACATTCGATCACGACGTACAGCTAGGATACTTTGTTACATTCGATCACGATGTACAGCTATGATACTTTGTTACATTCAATCACGATGTACAGCTATGATACTTTTTGTTACATTCGATCACGATGTACAGCTATGATACGTTGTTACATTCGATCACGATGTACAGCTGCAATACGTTGTTACATTCGATCACGATGTACAGCTGTGATACTTTGTTACATTCGATCACGATGTACAGCTATGATACTTTGTTACATTCAATCACGATGTACAGCTATGATACTTTTTGTTACATTCGATCACGATGTACAGCTATGATACGTTGTTACATTCGATCACGATGTACAGCTGCAATACGTTGTTACATTCGATCACGATGTACAGCTGTGATACTTTGTTACATTCGATCACGATGTACAGCTATGATACTTTGTTAGATTCTTGGGTAAAATGGTTTGATATTTCTCCCAGATTTGATACTACAATTTCTTTTTCTGACTGTTTCCTTTATTGTGATTCGAATCAATTATAAATACTTCTGTTTTATGTTCGTCTTTCAAGTACATTGTAATGTTAGAATCAATCGGTTTTGTAAAGCCAAAAGTATTAACCATTTCATACTGACATATGTTTAAAATTGTTCAACACCAGCATGTAATGTGTTGTAAAATACAATGATATTAGCCGTATCTAACATTTGATAGATTAATAGCAAGTGTAGTTTCATACTATGCGATACTATATTGACTCAGGTTTTTTTTGTTTGTTGCCATTCTGTAAATGTGCTTTGCGTAGTTTGCATTGGTATCACATGTATTGCTCGTGCATTTTAATTTATGATTTGAAGTTTTTTTTTTCTGTGTCTTATCATTTGAAACTTAAGGGATACTAATGATTATATTAGTTGATATATCTTTTATGCTACTCAATTGTATCGCATTTGCGTTTCTCATACTTTTTCATTGATTTCTTGTGTTTTTGCTACACTGCATGGCCTTAAATACATTTAAGTGGGGCTATGGGTTCAAAAACCATTAGCTGCTTTTTGTGAGGCGGGTTGTCATACTGAGCATAGAGCTGAAGTCGATAAGTAATTGGCCAGAATCAAGTTTTGTTTGAACTTTGTGTGTCTCCAGCCAAGCCATAAAATCATTGTGTTATAGCACACGATGACTAATTTGTTAGTATATATGTCTCATTAGTTAATTCAACGGCAAGGAGCTAATGCCGTTTTCAATAACAAATTGATTGGAGCTCAATGGTCACGTGATACTGATCTGGAATGTTTTATACATCGATAAAATCTATGTACTGCTTTTGATTCCTTGTTTCAAGGGTATTTCACTAAAAATGGACTCGTGTTGGCTTTTGAAAGAACGGAATGCGCAGACAGGATGAACAACGACTGCGAGAACAATACGGGTCATACGCATTCGTAATGTTGAAAACAGGAATAACGAGTCTTAAGCCGGATCAACCATGTTTTAAAATCTAAGACTAATTATAACAAGCTCCTCAGAAAACCGGGTTGACCCGCACTGACATTACCATATATTACTACATAAACATAGACCCTTTTGGCTGATGAAGATGGGATTATGTATTATGTCGATGCGAAGAGGTAAATAAAAGAAAACTTCTTAAATGTGAACGCTTTGTTAATGATATCTGCTGATATGATTATGTAAAGAACGTCAGTTGTTATTTCAAGAATAAAATGATCATGGTTGAGTATTTATCAATGTGTAAAGTGTGCCTATTCATTCACTGAGTAAATAGTCAGCTGGAGTATTATATAAAATAATATTTAATCTTATAACATACTTGAGTAAGTGTATCTGATTTGACTAACCCTTGTATTGGCCGATGAAACTATGCTCAACCAGCCGGCTAATGTAGAGTTTACTAATGCATTGTTATTTGGGCCTGTCTGATTACCAATGTAGCTGAAATCGATGGAAAATGTTATGTTTGGCAAACAAAACAGACTCTGCAAAACCTCGTGTATCCAACTCATCAATACACGTCGCAGCCATCGCCAAAATGGTCCCAGCTATTAGTTGCCTCCTACAACAGCAGGTTGATGACTTAGGAATGCTTTCACAATTATATCACATGCGTGCATCGATTTAGTTGGCTCTGCGATAGTTACTACCCAACTGATTCGAAGTGTGATATGTTAAATATAACTTTTTGGTGTCCACGATTCTACCTGATACTTGTTAGAATTTCGTAACTTTATTGTACTGTAATTTTACCAATGTACAAATATTATTATCAAACATGTACGTTGTTATCTTCGTTTCCTCCTTTACTTCCTATTGCATTGATTTCGCCAGTATGATAACATGAATGGCTTTACCTCCCTCCATATTAAAGTCATTACGGCAATGTATACAATTTATTATATTGCACAATGTCGTCTCTGTTAACTTGTAATTTTCCGAATTGTGCAATATGTTACGATATGGCACACGTTTATATTGCACTCACGTGCATAACACGTGTGCCCAATAGAGTAAATACTGGGATATGTCATTTTTATATTTAAAATATATGACAGCAACATTCTAACACTTGTTTATTCCTCAAACGAGGTTTCCTTTTCCATTTTTTGTCAGTTCACACATACATGGAGACTTACCTGTGCGTGGATAGTAAATTGTATGGTTTGTTTTCGCTTCCGTCTGTGTGGATGGCAGATTATATGGTTTGATTTCGCTACTTCCCGTGTGTGGATAGTAAATTGTATGGTTTGTTTTTGCTCCTGTCTGTGTGGATGGTAGATTATATGCTTTGATTTCGATACTTCCCGTGTGTGGATAGCAAATTGTATGGTTTGTTTTTTGCTCCAGTCTGTAAACTCAAGATACAATCTTTGCTGGGTTAATGTTAAAACCTTTTGATTTTATATTCACTAGTAAAACATTCCATTATACTATATAAATGCATTGTTTATTTCACGACATTTGTTCCAACATTTAAAAGAAAACACAAATATGTGTTCACCTTCAAAGTGTGTCATGTTTGTTTTAGTATTGTTTACAAATCATTAAGTCGATGGATTTGTTCCGTATAAATTGTATGATGCACCGGAATTCTCATTTACATAATTCTTCACAATTTATAATAATGACTACAAAACGTGTTGAAATTCTGGTGGAAATGCATTGGTAATTCGCCTAGCTTACATAAACTTTTTACATATAGTTTTATTAATTTTTAAAATAAATAATAATTTGTTTATGAACAACATTTTTCATTTTTTTATCTCAGACATCGATTGTGAAAGAGTGAGATATGATTGGATTCGTGATGAGAAACTACTCAAGAATGCGGCCCGATGTCAGTTAGACGAAGAAGAGAAAAAGTTCTGGAAGGGTGTGATTAAAAGATATCTTTTCCCTTTGGTTCAGACACCCGAGAACAAGCAACGCGTGGAGGCTGAGTTGACAGGTCTACGGAATAAAGTGTGCCTGTTTTTCATTCTTGCCAATGCCATGTTTATTTGCATCATATTCACGTTGCAGCAGGTTACAACCAACAGCAAAAGCCTCTCGATTCGCCTCCCATGTGTCACCATAAATGGTGATGTTGAATACGTTGAACCAATATCTTTAACTTTCACCTTTATTTTCGGCATACTTCTTCTAGCCCAGTTTATCTGCATGCTCCTCCATCGTTTAGGCACTTTGATTCACATTTGCGCCAGGACAGAGATATTTAAGATGGACAACGAAAAAGCCAACATGATGCGATTGTACGATGATCTGGTAAAAGAGAGCCGAAAAGCTGAATTGCTTCAAGCTCTAATCAGCAATGTTAGAAGATCATCTTCTATCAGTCCAGCAGGAGGTAAGAGTATTACTTGTATACAGTCAAATATCCTCAGTAAATGTGTTTACATTAGAAATTACATGAGTATACGCGATCTGCAATTTCTGTTTAAGGGGAAACAATTATGCCATTCCATTTTATAGCCATTTCGCTGGAAGCTATCTCTTTAAAAATATCTTTCTTTCAGATGGCTTGATGATGGTAATGATTCAACGAATTGTAGCATGAATACATAAATGACATACAAAATAATAATATACCTTAACAATACCATTACTTGTAAAGCAATTAAAATATAATATCATATAGTCTAGCCAAGGGCATTGTTGATAACAAACACTTGAATCAAATTGGAAATAAAGTACACAAAACAAAATATTTAGAACAAAATTGCAAAAAGAGTTTACAAATCTTTTAGATGATAATGCAAAATGTTCTCAATGCATTGGATAAAAAAACTGTTATCGAGGAGTAAATATAATATTAATTTGATTCACTAAAACATATATTTACCAATAAATTTACATAAAACGTATAAAGCAAATTGCAATTAATGTTTCAGTCTTAGAATGGTATATAATCATAATTATTGTTTGTTTGTTTGTTTAGCATTTTTAACGTAGTTTTAGCAATGGTTCAGTCATATCGCTACGATGTCTGCAGTGAGGCAGTTTATAGTGATGTCTAGCACTGGGGCATCATGCCACATACATGTATCATGATTTCCCACCCAGTTACATTATCATGACACTAGACCGACCAGTCCTAACACCAAAATCTAAATGCTGAGCGTCAAGCGAGGCAGCTGTTAGTCCCATTTTTGAATGTCTTTGTTATGACTCGGCCGGGGATTGAACCCACGACCTCCCGCTCCCGCTAACCACTAAGCCACCGGAGTGGTCATAACTATTGAACAGAATCGGTTTTTCGTCAGACGTTTTCTGTTGCTAAAAGGGTACCATATTGACAGTTAGTTAAAGAATGGTTTGAATAAACATTAAAAGTTGGTGTTTCTATGTTGGCCGTGGATAGATATATATTCCATATGAAATGAACAAGCAAGCCTTGATATATTATTAATTTCCGAGAGAGCATACATCCATTACATCGCGTTCATTCCTTTGTACTAATTCGTAACGGCCATTTTCAAGACAGTAGAGACATAACTCTCGTAGAGTTTCATTTATTAGGTCTAAGTACTCTACGTGCGAGTTTCGTTTATCTAGGTCTAGTTACTCATCAAATGAGTTTCGTTTATTTAGGTCTAATTACTCTTCAAAAGTACTTTATTTATTAGTTCTATTTACTCTTCAAAAATGGATTTCATTTATAAGGTCTATGCACTCTTCAAAAGAACTTTATTTATTAGGTCTAGTTACTCTTCAAACGTGTTTCGTTTATTTGGGTCTAAGTACTCTTCAATGAATTTATTTATTTATTAGGTCTAGTTACTCTTCAAACGAGTATCATTTATCAATGATCACAACCAAGCATTCTTCACATGCTAAATATGCTACATAAAAAGAATAAATCCCATGATTATTCAATGACCTTACATAGGGTATCCATTTTAGGGTTATATTGATGTAGAACTCTATCCTTTTTTGAATTGACTCGAATCATATTTTGTAACAAGCTAACACGGATTTGTATTGTAATGGCCAACCTTGCCCAGTATATGAGGTACAGTTATCAGTCTCCTCTTTATAACTAGAATTTGTTCTTTAAAGAAAAAATTGCCAATAGTACAGTCGAAAAGTGTCCATTGTTCTAATTTTCCAGAATATGTATCAACCCCATTTAATATAAAGAACATCCCAATGTTTCGATTTTTTCACCTAATAATCGTCAATTGTATGAGTTTGTTTAACATCATTTATAAACACTATATTTTTAATGAATACTTGATTACTAATCCATCAAACGTATCATAAAGTTTACATTTGTCTCATACATATAGCACAGTCTATACAGACAATTGATATAAATGAAGAAAGGCTAAATTCGAATGAACGTATGTATTTTGTGTTCATAGCTTTGTGTGTGTGTGTGTGGTTTGGACTTTTAACACTTTTTCAGTCATATCGCTACGATGTCTGCAGTATGGCAGTTTATACTAATGATTAGCACTGGGGCATCATGCCGCAGACATGTAGCATGATGTCCCACTCAGTTACATTATTCTGACACCAGAACGAGCAGTCCTAACACTAAATTCTTAATGCCGAGCACCTAGCGAGGCAACTGTTAGTACCAGTTTTTACAAAGTCTTTGGTATGACTCGGCCGGGGATCTAACCCACGACCTACCGCAATCCAGTCGGACGCCCTAACTACTAGGCAAGCGGAGTGCTTTATTTGTAGCTTTGAATCATTTTTGCTATAAATGCCTAACTACTTAAGGCACGTGACACTATTGTAATATTTTGATAGATTTGTTCTTTTACATCTTTTAAAAAAAACTTGTTTTAAATGATTTGCTTGTTGTAACGTATTGGCTCAATAATAGTGAACAAGTTTAACAATCTCAAGTTTTATTCTGGTAGTCATCGTCAGGTATAATGATGTAACCTCGGCGATTTGTATGTTGTTCTGTTTGCTTTGTCTCTGTTTTGCTAGTTAGAAATTAATTTTGCACTATTTTGTCAGTTTATTGCATGTATCTCAATTAATCCCTGACACACGTGATCCCGTGCTGTATACAGTGCACATGAAAGGATTGTCATTCGCCATATGATTTGTATTCTTTATATATATATATATATATATATATATATATATATATATATATATATATATATATATATATATATATATCTTAGACTTTAATCGAATCCACAAATAATTATATTTTGTATTTCACCAGCGGACACTTTATCATGCAAATATAATTTGTAAAAAACTAAACATCGCACCGCCAAATCTTCTCGCATTTATTGTTGGTACTTTTTCAGCTTATATTTGATCACTCACAAAGCCATTTATATGTAAATCAGGTTGATCATTATGATTGACTTATACTTCCCCAAAAAATAAGATGTTAAAGTTAGACATCATTGTTTTAAAACCCTCCACACATATCCTTATTTCTAATCCATATACATGTTTCAGTAATGTGCGGAATCCTATCTTCTAGTTAACCCTATACTGCGAGGTAATGCAGGTGAAAGTTAATGCAAAGACATTCTCTAGTTACTTTTACTGTATGCCCTTTTTATTCTCCTTCTTTATTTCAAAAACCTTCTTCCTCTCTTTCACATTATCAACTTGTAACCTCCATAAAATATAATCAGAACAATGATTGAATAAGACCACTGTTGGTCTCACTGTGTTTCGATCAACAACATCATTAACACCATCAATATGTCAATACTATGTCTGTTGCTACCTTCCGCTCATTCGTTTGTTTATCGCAATCCATTTCATACCACTATCCATCTTTCGGCCAGATCATTTGAGCTCGATAAATCTCAGTCTTCCTTATTTGGTTTGGGCGTAATCTCTAGACCCATTTGAGCGAACTCTATCAACATAGAAGTACAATGTTCTCCATCCGTTTCACCAATGCCATTGTAACTCTGACCTTTCTAAAGATAAATGTAAAATATAACACAAAAAAACTTCTACATGATCTATATTGTAGAAAGACGGATGTAATTTGTGCACACGGTTCCTTTTTCAATATACTGAGATTAAATGCTAGTAACGGCCTCATTGACAACTCCTTAGTTTTTGGTTACAAAGGGTCCATAGCAGAGGGGATAGTTAGAGTCCAGATGCAATGCTGCCTCAGCTTAAAGTCTTCAGAATAAATGAGTGCTTAAGTAGATATTGACCGTATAATTTTAGTTTTCCTACTTTTTGCTTGCTTAGTCTTTAAGAAAGTTACCATATGGTTTTAGACGCTACTTGTTTACCATTATATGTTGCGAGTTACATTCCTATGTATATGTATAGTTTGACAGTTTTGATCTCTATGTATCCATCTCAACTACAGAAACATCTGCTGGTATTGTAATTTGCTGTGTGTGTGTGTGTATGTGTGTGTGCAGTGCGTGTGTGCTGATTCGCTATGATTATTGCGTGTTGCTAAACAAATTACAACTATGGCTTTTTCTGTTAGCTGTGGTATAATTTCATGCAAATACAAACAACTTATCGATATTACTAATACAAAGACCCAATGTATTCCTTTCCTAATATTGCAGATGATAATCAAACACGGGTTCCATCGAAGTGGGCAAACCTTAGAAAGCGTCTCAGAAGAAGCCCTTTTACAGAAAAATGTCGTACAATTGTAGCATTTGTGTCAAAAATGCAGAGCAGAGGTGGGAGCAGAGATGAATTAATGAAGGAAATCCGACAACAATTCCCCAGTTTCTCTAAAGAGTCTAATATGGCCCTTTATAGGAGTATCAATGATGCAGACTTCACACACAGAGCTAATCAACAACTTCAAGGTACTGAGTCAATTTAAAATATAGTAAGACTATTTATCTTGTTTTATTCTCTATATATACATATTTAATATACATTCTATTTCCATTTCTCGTCGGCATCCTTTCCTTCACCTATTACAGGTACTAGAGGTGTGTATTAGTTTCCTTCAAACGTTTTTATTTTCATTGATAGAATTCATTAAGTGTAACAATTTAATGCGCAGTTTCTGGTATTCACGTTACAATATTCAGTACACTAAATTCATCAGACGCATATACGTCCACAAAAATTCACATAACTTAATTATAAATAATAAATAAATAAAATTATTAATACATTTATCAGCATATAAGGATAACGAAATTATTCTATTACCGTCGTTTGATCCCTAACGTTTTGATATATATATATATATATATATATATATATATATATATATATATTAACATATAATTAATATTGTATTATCGTAGTACATGATTAGTTTCAGATATAATTTGTAAAGCGTAATATAGCTGATGTGATTTACGTTAACTCGTTCTCATTCATTAAAATGATAAATTAACTTCTCATGACTCCATCACATTTTTAATGGCGTCATGTTTGCGAAATGGCACTTTCACGATATTAAATTAAGCTTTAAATGACACAATATAGGAAAAACAAGAAATTATTTAAACTTTTGCTTCGAATCTTTAAGAACTAGTTTGCCAATATATGGTTTTCCCGGTAATCAAAATTCATATTCTATGAAACAAAGGTCTGCAATTGTACAATATTTATTCAAGATGTCTAAATATTTATATCATTTGCAGGAACTAATCCTCTACGTATTCTGAATGGTATACGAGAAACGTCAGCCTAATTACAAGTGGACATTCACCACACTGTCAATGTCAGTACCTACATGAAACTACAAGAAAGTATTCAGTAGTTAGATGAAGTTGAAGATCTTACATTGCTTGCAGAAATAGCGACAGAGCGTCATGTACTATATCGTCAGAATAATTTAAATATGTAAAACTGATCACTGTTCGAATGAGGAGTGAAAGGTATCATATACCTGTCGAAGTTTCTATGAAATTATTAAAACAGTACTGATTTGGATGGTATTACATATGATGCAAGCACCTGTTTAAGTACAAACACAATGCAAACAATGTACGTCACTAATTAAGGACTGCTACTCATGGAGTAATTTGTAAAGGTTATTTAATCTCTCTTACAAATAATATGGACATTATCCACATATGTTATATCAATCAGCATATAGGCTAAAAGTAGATTGCAGAGATTTAAATATTCCTAAACATGTTGGTACAATTTAGAATGCATGGTGTGAGTAACGATTTAATTTGAATGTTTAGTGTTTGCTTATTAAAGTCTATTCGAGTATTACTTTGTTTGGTCACATTAATTAGAA